>OZ002735.1:28324891-28536401 GCA_963924305.1 Polygonum maritimum | reverse complement strand
GTACTTATCCAATGCTATGAATGATCAGGATGCTACTAAGATTGGTAACATTGACACTGCAAAGGAAATGTGGACTGCTATTGAGCAAATGCATATTGGCAGTGCTGATCTGAAAGATGATCATCAGATGTGTGCCAGGCGAGAGTTCTATAACTTTCGTATGGAACCTGGTGAAACAATTGATAAGTATCAAACTCGCTTTGAAACTCTTTGCACTAAACTGAATCATTTAGGAATAACATCTGCTGATATTCCTGAAAAATGAGAGTGCAACAAGTTATTGATGGTTTATCTGGTGAGTGGATTAACGTACTGCTTTTAAAAGAGAATTCATCTAATAAACTACTTCAAATGCATGAGATTTTTGGAAAATTAAAATCTTATGAGTGGAGAATGATAGATGCTGAAAAACCTAATAAAGGAATTGCTCTTAAAATTGAGAAAAGTTCAAAGGTTCCTAAAACTGCTGAGGAAAAGTGTGACGAATCTGAGAATGAGGTCTGATGATGAGGATTTGGTGTTGATCACTAAATCTTTAAAGGCTTTGTACAGAAAGAACAAGTTCCGTAGGAACAATTCCAGTACGTACAAAGGCTCTGGACAAGCTGGTGATAAAGATGAGAAAGATCTAACATGTTACAATTGTCATAAGAAAGGACATTTTGCTAAAAATTGTCCTAATCAGTCTGAGTCTTCTGAAAGCAAAAAGGCAAGGAAAAGGCCTATATTGTTGCTTGGAGTGATTCGGATGAGGATCCAGAAGCTTGGGTTAAACCGGATCTTTGTGCTATGACAACGGTAGACAATTCCTCTGACTGTTCCGTCAAGGAGGTAAATGCTCAACAACGCTTAATTGATTCTTTGGCTGATATTACTACAAATGATTTGATCAAAATAATCAACTCTACTGTGAAAGAAAATGTTGATTTACAAGAACGAGTTGATATATGTGAACAACAAATTGATGATTTGATTGCTCAAAAAATCTGTCTTGAATGTCCTGTTATGACTAAACAAATTGAATCTGATGCTAAGATAATATCTGATCTTAAGAAAGAAATTGATGACTTAAAATCTGAAAAAGATAGGCTGATTAAGGAACTAGACAGGAAAAATTCCTCGAATGGGAAAAGTATAGTGTCTGAAACTGTATTTGTTCCATCCAGAGGTGGACTTGGATATTCTCCAATGTCTGATGGCATGGAGGAATGCTCTCTGGCTAGGGAACTTGATGCTTGTAAGCCTACTGAGTTAGAAATTGAAAGAGAAAAGAATGCTCACCTTGAAGAAAGAATTAAAGTGCTAGAAAGTGGTATTAATGGAACAAAGGATTATTACACTGGGAACAATAGTCATAAGATGTATGTTAAGATGTCTCAAGGTAATGGATCTAAAGTTCCTAATCCAGAAACAATGGAAAAGAATAAAATTCAAAAACCACATCCTAAATTCTATTAGTACTACAAGACTTGCTGGCATTGTGGTGCTCATGGACATTACAAGGAACAATGCCACAAAAGAAAAGCACAAAGTCAAAAAGGTCAAAATGATAAGAACCATGCTAGGAACCATGCTTGGAAATATGCTAGGAACTATTCTATGCGATCTAATGATGTGAACATTGCTGATTTTTCTTGTAAGGTTTATTTCCCATGTAATGAACCAGGCAAAGATCACCTTGCCTGGGTGGCTAAAGTGTAGTTTCCTTTTGTAGGTGGAAGAGAGAAGGGACAGTATGTGGTATATTGATAGCGCTTGCTCCAACCACATGACTGGAAACAGAAATTATCTAATCTCTCTTCGCACCAGAGCTGAAGGTGGACACGTCTCCTTCGGAAACAACAAGAAAGGAGCTATAGTTGGATCAGGGGAAGTAAAGCTGAACAAGTTAACCAAAGTCAGTAGTGTGAATCTTGTCAAGGATCTAGGATTCAATCTCTTGAGTGTTGCTCAGATGTGTGATCAAGGAAACAATCTTGTTACCTTCGATTCTCATGAATGCTCAGTCATCAACAAAGCAACTGGAAAAGTTATTCTGAAAGGAAGAAGATACAACAATGTCTATGTTGTTGATAACCAGTTCTCTCCTCCCAAGAAGCTTTGTCTTGCAGTTCCACTTGATGAAACGGATTTGTGGCACAGGCGACTTGGACATGCTGGTCTTCAACTTATTCAGAAGTTGTTTTTTCAGAATCTGGTAGTTGGTCTTCCTATGATCAATCTTGAGAAAGGAAAGATCTGTGAAGCGTGTGTTAAAGGAAAACAAACTCGTAGCTCGTTTAAACCAAAGAATGTTGTTAGCACTTCAAAGCCGCTGGAACTGATCCACATGGATCTCTGTGGTCCCATGCGAACAAACAGCCTTGGTGGAAACAAGTATATGTTTGTGCTTATTGATGATTACTCTAGGTTCACATGGGTGATATTTCTGTCCTCTAAGAAATATGCATTCCGTGAGTTCCAAGTTTTAATCCAAAGAGTTCAAGTCAGTTTGGAAGTTCCTTTGAAAGCTATTCGGTCCGATCATGGAACAGAATTTGAGAATTCTGATTTTCTGGAATTTTGTAAAGCTAATGGTGTTTCTCACAACTTTTCCGCTCCTAGGACTCCTCAACAGAACGGAGTTGTGGAGAGGAAGAACAGAACTCTAGAAAACATGGCTCGTACAATGTTGATAGAAAGCGGTGTTCCACAACACTTTTGGCCTGAGGTTATTTCTACTGCTGTGTATATTCTTAATCGTGCTATGGTTCGTCCTATTCTGAGAAAGACTGTTTATGAGCTTATCAAGGGGAGAAAGCCTAATATCTCTCATCTTCGGGCTTTTGGATGCAAATGCTTCATACACAACAATGGGAAAGATAACCTTGGAAAGTTTGATCCTCGCAGTGGTGAAGGCATCTTTCTAGGCTATTCACCTCATAGCAAAGCATACCGTGTCTTCAACAAATGTTCAAGGAAAGTTGAAGAAAGTGTGCATGTTGTGTTTGACGAATCGTCACTCACAATTGGTGTTGTTCCATCTCAAGTAGATGTTGTATTTCCACTTCCAAGGAAAGTTGATGGAAGTGATGATGAAGGTGATAGTTCCAACAAAGGATACATTGATCCAGAACAAGGAAATGCTGATCCAGATGAAGATGAAGAAGATGGGAACAGTCAGGATTCTCAAGTCTCTACAGTTCCTGAAGCTAGTTCTCCTCCAGCTAGTGATCCAGAAGATGACATCTATGAGGAGTTCCATAATATTGATAATGTTCCTCAGGAAATCAGTGGACCAGTTGATCAATCTCAGGAAGCATCATCTGAGGGGGAACAACAGGAGGAAGTTGATGCAACTGAAGTGGTAACCAGGAACTATCATCAAAAGAGAGATCATCCAGTCCACAACATCATTTCTGCATATGATAAAGGGGTACAAATTCGATCCTCTGTCCGTAACTTTTGTGCTTTTAATGCGTTTGTTTCTCTTGTGGAACCAAAGAATATTAGGGAAGCACTTCAAGATCCGGACTGGATTCAGGCAATGCAGGAAGAGTTACATCAGTTTGAGAGGAACAAGGTCTGGCGACTTGTCCCTAGACCAAAGGATAAGAATGTTATTGGAACCAGATGGGTGTACATGAACAAGCTTGACGATACCGGTGCTATCTCTAGGAACAAGGCAAGATTGGTCGCTCAAGGGTACAACCAGGAAGAAGGAATTGATTACGATGAAACATATGCTCCTATAGCAAGGATTGAGGCTATTCGATTACTTGTTGCATATGTAGTACACAAAGGCTTTAAGCTCTTTCAAATGGATGTTAAAACTGCTTTTCTCAATGGACATCTCAAAGAGGAAGTGTATGTGGCTCAACCTCCAGGATTTGAGAATGAAGAGTTCCCTGATCATGTTTATATCCTGGATAGGCCACTGTATAGACTCAAAAAAGCTCCAAGAGCCTGGTATGATCGTTTTGCTCAATTTCTTCTTGCTCATGATTACATTCGTGGTTCCATTGATAAAACTTTGTTTATTAAGAGAGTCGGGAAAGATATCTTGATAGTCCAAGTATATGTTGATGATATTGTATTTGGATCTACTAACCCCTCTCTTGTAGACAAGTTCAAAGAACTTATGAGTAGTGAGTTTGAAATGAGTATGGTAGGAGATTTGAATTTCTTCCTTGGGCTACAAATTTCTCAATCAAAAGATGGAACTAGGATCCACTAGCAGAAGTACATCAGGGAAATGTTGAAAAAATATGGAATGGAAACGTCCAAGCCTATGAGTACACCAGCATCTCCTAACTCTCACATGAATGCTGATGAGAAAGGGAAAAGTGTGGACCAAAAGCTCTATAGAGGTATGATAGGATCACTTCTCTATCTAACCTGATGCAAGAATAACATCTATGTCTAAGAAGAGGGAGTTGGAGGTCAATCGACGAGCTAAGCCAAGGCCTTTCCATAGGTCACGAGCATTCAAGTTCAAGAAGGTTTTCAAGTATGGCAAATTATCCTTTCAATGCTATCAAGTCATTCGTCCAAGGCCTCTCCGAAAAAGGATTAAACTTGGAGATATTTTCGGAATAACATCTATGTCTAAGAAGAGGGAGTTGGAGGTCAATCGACGAGTTAAGCCAAGGCCTTTCCATAGGTCACGAGCTTTCAAGTTCAAGAAGGTTTTCAAGTATGGCAAATTATCCTTTCAATGCTATCAAGTCATTCGTCCAAGGCCTCCCCGAAAAAGGATTAAACTTGGAGATATTTTCGGAAGTTTGAAATCCCGTCACAGCTTGAGTAGTGTTCAGTAAAACAGCCATAACTTTGGCTATAAAATTGATCTCACGTCCGTTCAAATTGCGTTGGATAGATAATTAAAAGATCTACAACTTTGTAGTTTACGGAGAATTCAGATTCCAACTGTAAAGAGTTCAAAATCGCGATATACTGAGAGTTGGTCAAGTCTTACGGGAATCTTATCTTTAGCTTTAATTCTATCCATATCTAGATATTGTCTTTATGATATTTTCGGCCATAGGAGGTTTGTTAGGGCTGAAATATATCTTGCTTTATTTATTATTCATATCTTTTGAGTTTTTAGGTTTAATTAGTTAGATAGCTTATTTTCCAAGCAAAATTCTATCTTAGGATCATTGTTAGAGATAGAATTTTGGCTTCCTAGTTTGTCTATTTAAACATGTTTTTCCCTTCAATAAAATCAGATTGGAACCTGGGAATTAACTAGTGATAAGTTTAATTCCTTAGGTTTTTAATCCCCAAATTTATCTTCTTGGCTCAAGCAACTCAAACAATCAAATTCCGCTGCACTCTTGTTCTTCAACAACTTCTCTCCATCGTTCATCATCTTCAACAACAATCCTGCACACATCAACCCGAGATCTATATCCTTGGGCACTTCAACTCGTGGCTGCCTTCACCCCGAAGGTTGTCACGTATCAAGTGGTATCAGAGCCCAGCGGTTTCGGGTTGGAAATCATGAGCCAACGACTTTGGGTGGAAAACGTTGTCTTATCCCCGGAAACCTATGCCATCGCTGCCGCCTACAGGAAGGCGGCTCAGGCTCGAATTGGGAAGGCTGAGGCTCGAACTAGGGCGGCTGTTCGATCCATAGTGAGCCAGGCGGTGGCCGACGCAATGAAAAGTATGGAGCCTATGTTCGAGTCCCGCTTCAAACATCTTGAGGAGCGCCTCAACGCTCTCATACCTCCGAGTGGTTCTCCTCATCCATCTGTCCAGCCCAACGATCACAAGGAGAAGACGCCTGTTCTTCCACCTACACAAAAGGCATCCGCATCCGGCAAGAGAGGAATCCTAGATGACTGCCCTACCCCGAATGATGAAACCCTTGTAGTCGTACCTCCACCTCAAGTGGAGGAGGAGTCTCCAGCCGAGAGAACCATGGAGGAGGCTGCCACCGCAGCCTATTTTATCGAGTGCCATGAGGATGATTCCATAGAGGATACTACAACCCATGCATTGGCCATCTCTACCTCCACCGAGCCAAGCGAATCTGCCCTAGCCATCACCTCCGCCACCAAGACTGATGTTTCTACCATGGCCATAGCGGTGAGCATTGCTACACCAACTCTTCCTTCTGCTAAAATTTTTTCTTCTACCTTATCTTCTCCTTCTACACCTATACCTCACATCGATTCGAGGACAAGTGGAGGAGAATGATGCAAGAATAACATCTATGTCTAAGAAGAGGGAGTTGGAGGTCAATCGACGAGTTAAGCCAAGGCCTTTCCATAGGTCACGAGCTTTCAAGTTCAAGAAGGTTTTCAAGTATGGCAAATTATCCTTTCAATGCTATCAAGTCATTCGTCCAAGGCCTCCCCGAAAAAGGATTAAACTTGGAGATATTTTCGGAAGTTTGAAATCCCGTCACAGCTTGAGTAGTGTTCAGTAAAACAGCCATAACTTTGACTATAAAATTGATCTCACGTCCGTTCAAATTGCGTGGGATAGATAATTAAAAGATTTACAACTTTGTAGTTTACGGAGAATTCAGAATCCAACTGTAAAGAGGTCAAAATCGCGATATACTGAGAGCTGGTCAAGTCTTACGGGAATCTTATCTTTAGCTTTAATTCTATCCATATCTAGATATTGTCTTTATGATATTTTCGGCCATAGGAGGTTTGTTAGGGCTGAAATATATCTTGCTTTATTTATTATTCATATCTTTTGAGTTTTTAGGTTTAATTAGTTAGATAGCTTATTTTCCAAGCAAAATTCTATCTTAGGATCATTGTTAGAGATAGAATTTTGGCTTCCTAGTTTGTCTATTTAAACATGTTTTTCCCTTCAATAAAATCAGATTGGAACCTGGGAATTAACTTGTGATAAGTTTAATTCCTTAGGTTTTTAATCCCCAAATTTATCTTCTTGGCTCAAGCAACTCAAATAATCAAATTCCGCTGCACTCTTGTTCTTCAACAACTTCTCTCCATTGTTCATCATCTTCAACAACAATCCTGCACACGTCAACCCGAGATCTATATCCTTGGGCACTTCAACTCGTGGCTGCCTTCACCCCGAAGGTTGTCACGTATCATAACCGTTAGTAGACCTGATATAATGTTTGTTGTGTGTCTTTGCGCACGTTTTCAAGCTGGCCCGAAAGACTCACACCTGAAAGAGGTGAAGAGAATTTTCAGGTATCTCAAAGGGAACGACAAGTTATGTCTTTTCTATCCCAGGAACAGTTCCATCAAACTTCAAGCCTACACTGATGCAGATTATGCTGGGCATCTAGTGGATGGAAGAGTACATCTGGAATGGCACAGTTCCTAGGATCGTGTTTGGTGTCTTGGGGTTCCAAGAAACAAAATACAGTGGCGCTTTCCACTGCTGAGGCTGAATATGTAGTTGCTGCTTCTTGCTGTTCCCAAGTGCTTTGGATTAAATTTCAACTTCAGGATTACGGTATTTCTCTTGACACAATTCCTATAAAGTGTGATAGTACCAGTGCTATAAATATAGCGAAAAATCCTGTGCATCATTCTAGAACAAACCATATCCATATTAGGCATCATTTCTTGCGTGAAAACGTAGAATCAGGAATCATTTCCATGGAACATTGTAGAACCGAGGATCAAGTTGCTGATATTTTCACTAAAGCTTTAGATAGACGTTCCTTTTAGCATCTCCGAGGGCTCTTAGGAATGATAACTTTAGATTAAACAAGTCCCGGTTCATTATTCCCTCGATGAAAGGCTAGAATTGATTTTGCTTTGATTTAAACATGATTGCATCATCTTGTCTTTGATAATGCTTACTAGTCTAAATTGATTGGAACTTCTTGAGTGTGTGGAACTTCAGTCGTATTCTTTTTGGCCCAAAATGATCAACCTGATCTTGTTAACCCTCATTATAAGCCGAAATGATGGTTGATCATAAGCTTTCCCTAAGCCGTGGAACAGGTGAAACGTTTCCTATGAGCTTTTTGTTTGAAACCTTGTTTTACTGGATTCACTCACCTGTTTCCTTGATTGTTCCATTCCACATTACATATCTGTATATGATTTGTTGTTTGGTAAGATGCTCTTCCCATGTCTTTCCAAACCCGGCCTTTTCTATTGATCATGGTGCATGATGGAACAATGAGAACCCTGGCTTAAGCAACAGTTCCAGAATCAGAAGCTGAAGCGTCGCAGAGATTTGACAAGATAAAGGTGTGAAAATTGTGTCAGAATTTGCTGCAGAATTTATTAATTGTGGCCGTTGAACAGTAATTTGAAATGATTTGCTTATACCACGTGTTGGAAATCGTGGGGAGTGAAAATCGGATTTTTGGAAGGTTTTTGAAAATGACAGAAATTTTGAGCAGTTGCCCATTTGCGTCCCCACCTTCTCAAAATAAACCCCACACATATCCATTTTTTTTCGTCCATCGCTTTCTCACCTTCTCAAAATCTCTCCTTTGTCTTCATCCTCCCAAATCCCGAGCTTTCTCAAACCCTAACAATGGCGTCTTCCTCCAACAAGAAAGTGAAGTTCGCTACTGCTGCTGTTTTGAAACCCAAGCATCCTAACGAGCTTATCCAGCAATGGCTTGAATCAAACCCTTTCTCTCTCCAGCAAAAATTGAGAGAAGATATGGAGGGCACTTCTGATCTTGAGAAAGAGCGTCTTGAAAAGGAGATCCAGACGTATGTCGTGCCTTATTTGTTTGCTCCAAGGAAGCCCAACGCTCCTATGTCTATTTTGGAGCATACATACCTGGAATCTCAGAAAGCTAAGCATTATGCTGCTTATGGGCTCCCTGCTTCTAGCCCTGAGAGGACACCTTCGCCACCACCAGAGAACTCTCCGGTGACGCCGCCTACTATCAGGTTACCCTCTCCCCCTAGCTTTCCAATTTCAAGCCTGCTCTCTACTCCGCCTGAGAAAACCCTACCCTCTTCTGAACCTGAAGCCAACCCTCCTCCTCCATCTCAAACTCAACCTAAGGCCATCCCTACCAAATCTCCACCACCACCTGTTATCCCTCCCTCATCCTCCACTTCCACTCAAGTTACAGTGGCTCTACCCTTTGATGATGATGAGGAAGAAGAGGAAGAACAACCTCTTGTCAGGAAAAAGACAGTTGTTCCAAGAGGCCAACGCCCAAGACTTACTTGTTCTACAGCCGCTCAACTCCAAACTGCTAAAGAAAAAGCTCAGTTTGATGAGATTGAAAAAGAGTTGAATGCTAAAACCGACTCCTAAGACCAGGAAAAGACAGCTTGTTCTTCCTGATGAAGACAGTGAAAATATGGAAGGTGAACAGATCCCTTCAAAGGAACAGTCTCCACCTGCTGAAAGTGGAACTGGCACCATGCTGAAAGGTGCTAAGCTGGCTTCGCAACAGAGTGGTGAGGAAACACATGCTCAGAGTTCCTCCCCTCTCCCCAATTTGCCTAAGGGGAACGATGCCAAGCGTGCAAGGAAAGGAAAGGAGACTGTCCCCACAACAAAAGAAAGTAAAGCTGCTATGGGAAAAGGAGTGCTAGAGGAATCATCAAGGGAACGAAAGATAGCTATTCCTCTGGTGGTTACTCAAAAGTTTCTTGAGGATAATCTGTTTGAAGAGTTTCTTGATTTGCTCAAGGCACAACAATGGGTTCATATCTGCTGTGCTAAAGTGTCTGTGGATCCTGCTCAGGTCCGTGATTTCTTTGCTCATCTCTCTATTACAAGCATAAGAGAAGAACTGTGTGGAACTTGGCTTAAGGATGGTGATTGCTTTTCCTTCACTACTGTTAAAGTCTGTCAAATAGCTAGAGTGTTCTTGCATCTGGAATCAAGTCTCTTCCATCAGCTGGATGGGGTGATTTTAACAGATCCAAAACTTTTAAACGTTTGTTTAATTGCTCAATTCCTCAAGGAAAGGAACCGTCTACTCAGGGATTGTCTCAGTTAGCAAAGATGGCACATCAGTATGTTTCCAGGGTTGTGATTCCGCGCCAGGAAAAGCGCACAACAGTGACCATTCAGGATGCTATTCTGTTAGACGCATTTCTGAGAAAGGAACCCATCTCTCTTGCTCACATCGTCATGGGACATATGGCCAAGTGTTGTGTCAAGCCTACTCATTCTTTACCATATGCTACTTTGGTAAAGTTGATCCTTCAAGAGGAACAATTTTATGATGAGGACGCTACCCAAGAAGTGTTTGGCCAGGAGCTGGATTTGGTGAACCTGCAGAAGATGAAGCATGCTGAACTTACTTCGCCCTCTCCTTCAATTGCTCAAGGTTCTGAGTCTAGTGCTGATGTTCCTGCAAGCTCTGCTGATGCTACTGAAACCATTTCGCTTCTTCGCCAGATTCTTGCTGTTATGGTTGAAGTCAGGGACAAGCTCACTCCTCCTGCTCCTAGTGCTCCATGATCATGCCCCTTCCATCATTATGACCCTATTATTCCTATGTTTTTGTTGTTTTTGGTTTTTATGTTAAGACTGCTAAAGTTCCATAGCTACTCGTTTGTATTTTCCATGACATTAAGTAACGCTATTATCCTCTAGTGGCTTGATATGCTTTCATGCTTTTCATATTCATTGCCTTATCTTTTTAATGATGCCAAAAGGGGGAAGTATGAATCCTGCAAAGATGCGTTGTCTAAATGTTATATAGCTTTGCTATTGCTTAGGGGGGATCTTTAGCGTAATTCTTGAAAATTGGAACTATGGTAAATTTCTGGATACATGATATTCTGATCTTCGTTCATGCTTTAAGGGGGAACATTGTCTGGAACTTTGCCTGAAAAACTTGTGAAGCTGTTCTAGTTCAAAGGAAAAGTTAAATTGCTGATTGCTTTGATTGTTCCTTTCTGTGGAAATACTTGCATCCCTTTATATTGTTTGTCATCATCAAAAAGGGGGAAAATGTTAGAACAGTGATAGGAATATCACTGGAACAACGTTTTGTCCTTGGAGATTATATTGTGGCAAATTGATAGAAACATCATTAGGAACAATATCATCTTCAGTTTTGATGATTGACAAACTCTCTTGAGCTAAATTGTTTAAAAAGTATTTCAGGAACAATGTCTGGAAGAATACCCATGCGTGGAAGGATACCCATGCTAGGAAATGTTCAAAGCTCAACGTTAGTGCATGACAGCTAAGGACAAAGCACGTGGCTCACGTCTTATCCGTGATGTCATCTTTCCGTGCCATGTCAGCGATCCGGATAGAGTTTTCCAAGAGAGCTAAAATGAAAATGAAAAGAGGACACTTGGCGTTCATCCAGCGGTGCGATTGAAGTAAGATATACTTTCACAAACAAGGAGGTTGATTTGTGAAAGTGACATTCTCTGAAGACTATAAATAGAGGACGACATTCATCTGTTCTTCTTTACGCCTTCAAACACAAAAACACTCCCAATCACAACTGAGAAGAGAGAAGGCTGAGTTGATCTAGGAGATTGACGGTTTGTGTTCATCTGCTCTGGTGAACTGTGGTGTTAAGAAGGAATTCTCAACTGAGGAAGGAGAGAGACGATTCCAGCTAGGGTCGTCTAGGAGAGGTTTGTCTTTGCTGAGTATTATTGAAGAGAGTTGGTACATGTTCTAGGGAAGAGAGGCAAGACAATAGTTCTAGGATTAGTGAATCGCTAGGAACTGATTGTGCTTGACTGTATCTTGACGAATTGTACAACTGCTATCAATAATATGAGTGAAAGGCATTCAAAATCCTCCATGGGAGGTAGAGGTTTACTCTATTGAATTAGTTAATCCAGTAGAGGTTCCTCTATAAGGAAACGTGTCCTTTTACTGTTTTTCACTTAGTTTGTTGCTTTTCAGTTCTTGTTCAGTTGCCTGTTTACTTTGTCTTTCCGCTGCCCAAGGAACTGTTCCATAACAGTTCCTTGCAAGTTCTAACGTTTGTTGATCCTAAGATTACTTAATTATGTGGACTGTGGCATTTCAAATAATATGATTGTGCATTTTCAATTAATATGAATTGTGTGTGATTGTTTCATGTACGTATTGAGTGTGCAAAATATGACGAGAACGATTATGTATATTCACTTAAGTTGACTGTGGCCTTTCAAATAACATGATTATGCATTTTCGATTATTAAGAATGTGCATGCTCTATATCGCAATGTGTCTGATTTTTTCATACGAGTGTGTAATGGGTGTGTAAATGTGAGGATAATAACTGTGCATTTTCACTTAACATGAGTGTGATTTTGAAATTAACATGCTTGTGTCTTTTCATATAAAATGAAACGTGCATTCTCTTTTATCTTATTGTATGTGATTTGTTTCATGTAAGTGTATAAGTGACGAATAATTGTACCTTTTTCAAATAACATGCCATGAATGTGCATGCCTACATCTAATTCTGGGCAGAATACATATACAGACCCCTGTACTTGAACGTTTTTTCCTATCAACCCCCCGTACTTTAAAATGTACAATTAGACCTGTGTACTACCCCTATTTGTTCCCATCGAACACAAATGGCAGACGACCCCGATACGTGATTCACACGCGCCCAGGTGTCTGCCACGTAATTAAAAATACTGCCACGTAATTAAAAATACTGTAATTAAAAATTCCTTTTCTAGTTCATCCTTCGTCTTCACACGCCATTCCCTCTCATCCCTCCCGCCAAGAATCCCTCCGATGAGCAACCAACAGTACACCGCCACCGGCTATCCAACGCCGGCCCCCGCCTCCCACGCCACCAGCGGATACCCCTACGCCGCCCCAACCCACCCACTACGCGAACAACGCAAACCCTAACTGGGTGGAACTGGGATGAGTCGGGGCTGCCGTCCTCTTCATCTTCGCGACCGTCCTCTTCATCATCTGGCTGGTTCTCCGCCCCAGGGTCCCCCAATTCCGCCTCGACTCCCTCTCCCTCTCCCAATTCAACGCCTCCTCCTCCACCGTCTTAGGGTTCGCAGCGACAGGGTTCGCGAATCGGCCGTCGTAGGGCTCGCGAATTGGCCGAACTGGGCGGAACTGGGATGGGTCGGGGCTACCGCGAACTGGCCGGGGTCGGGAATCGCCGCGAAGGGGGCTGGTGTCGGAAATGGCGGTGGCTGCCCGTGGACTATGGAATTAGGGCTTCTGTAATGGGGGTGGAGTAGGTGGTGGAAGCTGGAGAAGATGAGATTCGGCATGGATTGAGAGATGAAGAAGCTGCCATGCCGGTTTAATTGAGCAATGGCGGGTTCTGGGAATGTATGCAGACGGAAAATGGAAGGGGCAGAGGAAGGGGAAAGGGGCAGGGGAAAGGGTTCTGGGAATTATTGAGTTGAAAATTATTGAGTTGATTTTTTTTATAATTGCTGATTGGACCAAGACACACTCGCTTGTCCATGTATGACAAAAGTGTTCAATAGGCAAAAATAGGGGTAGTACAGGGGTTTAATTGAACAATTTTAAGTAAGGGGGACTGATAGGAAAAAATGTTCAAGTACAGGGGTCTGTATATGTATTTTGCCTCTAATTCTGTATGACTTTTTTCACATGTAATATAATTTACAATTAGTGAAAATGTATAAACAATCTTTAATCTTGTCATACACAACGATTATGCATACAAATGCAAATGTTGCATGAGACTTTACATTCATATCCCGAAATTTACAATCCGATGGTAAAAAACTAGTATATAGCTTTACAATCATATCACAACCATTATGCATGAAAATGCAAATGTTTCATGAGAGTTTACAGTCATATCCTGAAATTTGCACTCCGATGGTAAAAAAACAATCATATCCTAAAAATTTTTTAGAGTTGGAGTTTGATGTGGTCCAGATGACTGCTTGACATCTACTTTTAAGACGTCCTTGGCAATTTGACAAAGGAGCCATACGCGATAAAGTTCTAATGAGTACCACTTTATAATGGAGGGAAAGAAGGTAATGTTGCATCCAATGTCACCTCATGAGATAATGTTGGACCATGTTGCAAGGAGCAACGAAGGAAACATGCCAGCCGTGAGGAGAAGAGGGGAAACAAGCTGGCCATAGACAGTAATGTGGGCACCTCCACACCTAGGCTTTTGGCCAAACAAAAAGAAGTTGGCCACGAATTCAAGGAAAGTAATGTTTTCCTTTTGCTTATATTTTCATGAATATTTATTATCTTCCCAAGAATTGAGTGATCTTCCTTCTCCTATTTCATGTCTCCTATAGGACTAAGATGAGCTCTTCCAAGAAGAAGTGCCAAATGGACACCCATTGATTTTGTCCCCGGTGCCACTTTGCCAAACCAACCAGCCTATCGGGCCAATCCCGAAGCGAAAAAGAAGTTTCAATGCTAAGTCCAAGAGCTTCTAGACAGAGGCTATGTCTAAGAAAGCCTGAACCCATGTGATGTCCAGTGTCGGTACCACGTTGTGACAAGTGGGGGCTGTAGCCCCCACTGACATTTTATTTTGTAAAAAATATTATTAATATTCACTCCGTAATATATTAGTCCCTCCGTATTAAAATAATTGTCCAAATAACATTTGTACATGTATTAAGAAATAGTTATATTACCTATATTATTATAGAATTAATTATTAGTGTACAGAAACATGGAAATATACATGGAAATACGTATATGATTGTGATATAGTTAATTATTAAGGGTATAAATGGAAATTGATGGAAAAATGTAAATTTGACAAGTATTGTGAAACAAGAAAAGGTGATCATATAGACAACTATTTCAAAACGGATGGAGTATTAAAAAAACACATATATAAACAAACATCATCATACACTATAATTGAAATGAAATTAGGTCGTAACAAAAAGATGGTGAAACATATTTTTAGTAGAAAATATTAAATATAAGCTAGTTTTTAAAAAAGATATGGATTTTTGTGTAAAGTAATTGGAGAAAATGTATACAAAGCGACCCTTAATTAATTTTTGCTCAAGGTCCCTAATTTGTTAGGACCGTTCTTGTCTGTCTCAAATCTCCCCGCATCCGTCCTCCAACCACTTCACTTCCACATTTCCGCCCGCCTTTGTGATAGCGACGCCATCCGTCCGTCCAAACATGGCCACTTGTGCTGTATCTAAAATATATCGGTGTAAACTTTAAACTTGTTAATTGGATCATAACGTTTCCCCAAATCCACTTTGATTTTAATAAAAACTTAATTATGCTTCATTTTATTTACTCGGATTAGGACTAATTTTATACTTATAGATTAAGCATATTGGGTTTATTCCAAGTTCAAATGATCAATGATCAAATTTTTAACAATTATATTTAAAGCTATTTAGCCCCCTCTGGACTAAAATCCTGGTTCCGCCATTGGTGATGTCCCCGTAATTCTTGTGCCCAAAAAGGATGGGACATGTGACACTTTGGTGTCATGAAAACACTGCACATACTTATGGAACATTGTTATTGGCCTTGCATTCTTAAGTCGGTTGAAAATTTTTGTGCTTTTTGTGTGAATTGTTTGCGAGCTAAATCTAAAGTGCAACCTCATGGTTTCTATACTCCTTTGCCTATTCCATGTGTGCCCTGGGAAGACATTTCCATGGACCTTGTTTTGGGTTTGCCTAGGTCTAAAAAAGAATGGGGACTTTTATTTTTTGGTAGCGGATAGATTTTCGAAAAGGGCTCATTTTGTTGCTTGCCACAAAACGATGATACTTCCTATGTTGCTACTTTGTTCTTTGAAAATATAGTGGAAGAGAGAGGGTTGTGAGTTGAAATATCTATCCCTACACAAACTATATCTTACTATTCACCCCAAGCGAAAATTCTATCTTACAAAATAAGATGGAATCCTCCATTATAACAGATAACTATATATCGCATTTGATTTACAAATAAAAAAATATTTAAAGATAGAAAATAACGTAATAAATAAAAGGAAAAACGACTCATAATAATCCCAAGTATCAACTTTAATTCAAAAATAATCCCAAATTTTAAAATCATCACCAACAATACGAAGTATCACGAAATCAATCAAAAACGACTCGGAGATGTTTTTTGACGACTTTTTCAGTGGAACTGATGATGCTAGGATTGAAAATCAAATAGAACAACTTAATATTTTACACTTGGTTTCGATCGTCATATCAATGATTCCACTGGAAAACATCAAAAAATGCTTCCGAATCGTTTTTGGTTAATTTCGTGATACTTTGTATTGTTGGTGATGATTTTAAAACTTGGGATTTTTGGTTGAAAGTTGATAGTTAAATTATTGTAAATCATTATTCCTAAATAAAAATATTTTTATGATAAATAGCGAAAATAGTTAAAACGATTAATTTTTACACGCTCGTATGGTCGGAAACACCACCGGAGTCGAAGGTTTGAAGCAAAAAAACTAAAACAAAAATCAACGAAACAAGAACGAGAGTAGGATCTGGATGAATTTAGCACTAACCATTATTTAAAATGTTTTTTTTTTTTCTTTTGAAGGAGTTATGTAAAATGTTGTTCGGTAATGCTTGTATACTCGTTCCGACCCAAAAAAAAAAAAATTGTATACTCGTATTATAGAAAGTATTGCTTATATTAAAAAGTTATTGACTTTTTTTCTTGATTTATACTAAAATAGTAATACGATGAAGCGACAAGTTGGCTGTATTAAAAATGATGCGGGCAATAGTTTGGTGGCATGTTAATCCCCTGAATAGGGCGGGCGACCATTGATCTCCAATCCATGGCGCAAAATAGCAACAGAAACATGGGTTTTGGTTGAAACCCTCCCTGTGTTGATGTTTTCACTTGTTGCAAAGCCCGCGCAAGCCGATGGATTCAGCGTGGTTTGTGAAACGGGCACCAACTACACCCAAGAGAAGACCCCGTTCCGAGCCTTAACCTACCACAACGCCATCGTCGACGTCCCACTACCACAACGCCAGCGTGGGGTCAGCCCCCCACAGGGCTCACGCGGCCTTCATGTGCCGGCTGGACCGCGGCTGCGTGGCCAACGCCAGCTCGGACCTCCCGGCCTACTGGGGGGCCGACGACATAATCAGGGAGTGCGCCGTCCAGTACGCGAACCACTCCATGTTCTCGGCCGCCAGCGACTCCACCTTTTTCCGACCCTTTTGCGACAGCCCGAACACGGGCGACCCTTTGCTGATCAAGACGGTCGAGCAAACCATGTCGGACCTGACATCCTCCGTCAATAGTGATAACGTTTACTATCTGGGGACGGGGGAGGGGAGCTATATGAAGTACCAGAGGCTGCACGGGCTGGTGCAGTGCTCCCCGGAGCAATCGCCTTCCGGCTGCCGCGCCTGTTTGCGCGAATCCATGAAGGCTATTCTTCAATATATCATTATTTGACACTCCTCCGTGCTTCTTGTCTCATTTTTTCCCATCTTATTATTATTGTCTCATTTATTTTTCCCCATCTTATTTTTATTGTCTATTTGATGATTTGTTTTCTTTGCATCCATGGACACCGCTCCATGTTCAAAACTTTTGGGTGGCCATTTGTCCTCTTCTCTTTAGATGGGTTAAGAAATAACATTGCTCCATTTCATTTTTCTTATTTGCTCAAATTACCTTCATTCTTCATATTTCACAGTTCCAAATTAATATGCTCCTTATAAGCATTTTATATATTTTTCAAATAAATCAGATATATCATAACTAAAAATAAAATAATAATAATAAAAATTGAAATGGAGATCAAAATCTCAGAAAATATTTAAGCAACTAATTGCCCTGATCTTTTTGCTATGTGCTCATATATGCAGGTATTATGGGCACTACTATGTGGATTGGCTTACTTTTGATGAAGGTTTATCTTTGGTCGGAGAGCAATTAGCAGCGAATTAAGTTGGTCACAACCGCACAAACAATGTTAATTTGGAGAGCCTGATATATACATGCATGCTGTATCATTCAACTGGATTAATTAAGGTTTATCCTTGTGCTCAAACAAAACAATTATCGTCCTTTTAATTTGTTTTGAGTAGAAGAAGTACTTGTCTTCGATTAACCGTACGTGTGTTGATCCCGAATGTTGGGACGTTATTATTTGCGACGTGATTCCCATGTCTACGAGAATGATCGACTAACGTAATAATTGAACGAAAAATGAATAAAAATAAGTATCGTCATTAGATCCAAAAAACTAGAAGTCTAGAATGATGTACAAGTGCGTCGCACGTACTCGTACGTAGCTTTCAAGCCGGGAATTGAGATCCCCTGATCCTCAACTTAAACACATGACACTACAAAAACAACTGTGAATTACTGTAAAATCAGAGGAGCACAAATACGGGGAGAATTTTCTCTTGCTTTTCACGTATACAGTTTGTATAATATATAGCTTATTAGTGTGACCTAGCAGCTTGTGCCAAAAGATAATAAGAAGATCTTACAAGGTTAAAACTGACCATATAAAAATCTATATATAAGGATAATATCTGATTAATTACCGACAAAACTTTACCGAGAACACTTACATGTCGGTAATTAACAACAACTTATCAAGGACTATACAATGTTCCACTATTTACGGAGAAGTTATTGAGAAAGATGCTTGTCATCGGTATATTCTGGCGGGTGAACATTGGCAATAATATACCAAGGACATGTTTTCTCGGTAAAATGTAAAATAAACTCATTTACCGAGGACATTGGTTCTTGGTAATTTACCGAGATCACATATCCCCGGTAAATGATGGATTGTCTTGAACTTAACGAGCCCGTTCTCGATAATCGCTGAGAACTCATGTCCACGCCACATGAGAATCATTTCTCATTTTGTCATCACGTTGACAAGGCCTGACATGCCATCACGTTGGTCAAGTCTAAGACCCGGCCTGCATGTTCAACACATTAAACATTTGTGCCCATCGCGTTGAGAACGTCTATCTAACCACAACTTTGCTTCTGCTACACTTGGAGAGACTCACTGTGTAATCTAGATCGAATTCCTAGCATCTTTGGACTAGTTGAGGACAAGGACACATCACCTATTGGCCTAAATCAAATGGGTATTTGTTTTTGCAATACAAAAGATAATAGCAGGTCGACTAGTGGGTTGTGCTTGACCCTAAACATGACGAGTTTTTTTTAAAAAAATATGTATTTTTGTAATAATGAAATTACAAAAACGTATATTTAAAAAATATATAATTATAGTTATAAAATTATTAAAAAAAAAGTTTAACGGGCTACGCGGGTTGACCCATAAACACGACAGGTTTTTACCGACTCCACTCTCAACCCACAAACTGGAAATGTATGACATGCGGCCTGAGCCACAACTTGCGGGTCAAGTTGTTGTAGGTCGTGGTCAACTCGAGCTGTTAAACATCCCTACCTACAGATATGTAAATATAGAAAGAAATATAATTGAAATCCTGTCTATATGTTGTTTTCCTATAAAATAATTAACCTTATCTTATCTTTAGTATGTACTAAAGTGAAGTTTTAAATAATACTTCTATAAATTGAAACATTTCATGTCACTGTTCAAATAAATCTAATTGGCTGAAATTTAATTGAGATTTTTATTAATTTAAATAATTGTAGACCCTAATATGTATTAAATTTATGTATATAAAATAGAGAAATTTGTCGGAAACCACCCGTATGATAGGCTATATTTCGCTAAACCACCCAGATGTTTGGATATTATTTCGGACCACCTGTATGATGGTCTCCGTTAACAAAAAACCACCACACCCCATATTCCGTTTAAAAACTGTTAGGTGCGCGTGGTCAAGTGGCATTTTAATATTTTTTATTTTCTTTTACATATATTAACACTTAAAAAATAACAAAAAAACCCAAAAAAAAATTTTAAAATTTTTTAATTTTCTTTTATTCCATTTAAATAATTAATTTTCTTTTTTTTTCATTTTTAATCTTTAAAATTTTGAAAAATCCATTTTCACCAAAATAAAATAAAATGAAACAAGGAAACACACAAACAATTGTGATAAAAGATACAGACACTTCATAAGGAACCTCACATACACTTAAGACAAAAATATATAATATGTACACCAAGGAAAAACACAATACACAAACACAATATAAATAATACACAGCCACTTGCCTGGAATGCACAAACATTCAAACTGGAATACACAGACATGAGTTTCACTTGAGTTCAAAAATAACACAAACACACAACACAAAATATTCGACATGCAACAGATTGTACAACACAGCACCATACAGCAAAAAAACACAAAAATCACTACCAGGTTCAGTATGCAACCGACGATCTTCTCTCCTCTTGGCTCGTTTTTCTCTATCCGACAAAACACCGCTCGATTCAACAGCATCGGCTTCATAACATAAAAGCAAAACGAACATCTACGACATTAGATTATCTAAAACCCTAATTTTGAACATCTACTTCAGCTCTTAATCGAATGTAATAAGAGAACGATGGAGAACAAATTTGAAACGAATTAAAACCCTAGCAAGGAACTCGATATCACCTTTGCTTGAACTCCGAGACGAAGACATGTCGAAATCGAAAGCGAAAGTAGAGAGATATGAAGAACGAAGCAAAAATCGCCGGAAGAAGAAAGTGAATCGCCATAGAGAAAAGGTAGAGAGAGACGAAAATGCAAAATTGATTTGATTGTTGGCGGTTTTACGAGGGAAATATATAAGCGCGTGTAATACAAACGAGAAGGAGAGCGCGTTCCCACTAAAATCGTCTCACGCGCATCAGATTTCTCACCGTTAAATTGAAATATATCGACGGCTGTGGAGCATTCTCAATTCTTTCTCTATTAACCGTACACACGTGATGCGTTTTCATATTTTTAATGCAAGTCGCATCTGAAGGATATGTTTTCAATACAAGGCATGCCCTAAAGGACACGGATACGACTATTAGTTTTGATATGAACCATAAACAAGTGTTATTTATGCTGACTATCGTTACTCCTCGTATAACACCCACCTAATATGCCGCCGGGTGATATGCATGCCGCATGCCCTTATATGTATGTATAATGTACATCATGTTACTGTCTATCATTTTCTGATAATATTCTATCTTTCGGAGGGTCAAATACCCTCGGAGGACTCATATATCTATACGAGTATATGCCTATAATTGCACCTAGTTGTACATCCATGTTTGTTTAATTATTGGATGCCCATTTAGAATGTTGGATCTAAGCGGGTGGGCAATCATTAATAATAGAGGAATTAGCTAACAAAAGTTGTCACGAAAGCAGTCGAATATTAACAAATTACACTATGAAATTAAGAGGTTGTTGCTTGTGTCGACGAATACGTGGTTGACCACGACTACCATATACTATACGCATAATGATGATATATATAAATACATACTTAGAAAGACTATATATTAATGTGATCGACGTACTACAAGGACGTTTTTTTATTTTGTGATCGAGACTACAAATGACTTGATTGTTTATTGAACATATATAATATATACATATATAGATGGGCGTTGAATTTTAATTCCCTTCTTTTTTTTGGGTAGAAATTTTTAATTCTCTTCTTGAAATCACATCCTTTTTTATTATTTCTGATATAGATGAAAATAAGACGCATAAAACAGGAGTGAACAACGTAAATAGCTTGGGAATTTGTGACACAAAAACACAGACCGAAACAAAACAATCGACAAGGGCAAACAAAACGATCGATGATGCATCCAAATAACCCAGTACCCATCCGTTGTACTTGGCTTGTGTTGACCGTCATAATATTGGCAGCCATTGTGGCGGTGGAGCCCTGCCTAGCAGAAACGGTGACCATGGCCACAGCCCCCGTCACGACGAAACAAGGGTGCCCGCGCCAGTGCGGCAACGTGACGATCCCTTACCCGTTCGGGATGGGGCTCGACAATGGCTGCTCCCTCAACTCTTTCTACGACGTCTTTTGCAACCTCTCTTCCGACCCCAACACGCCCTTCCATGTCGGAAGGGGGGCCTCAGGACTTGGCGACTCGCGGAGCGGGCTAGTCGAGATCCTAGAAATCTCAGAGTCCCACGTACGTGTACGAAACCGCGACGTAGCTATCAAGTGCTTCAATTAATTCCGGCCAACAGAACACTTCATTCCTCGACGACCACAGTTGCTACTACATGTTATTATCTCCGGACTCCCCTTTCACATTCTCCCCAACCTCCACCTTGCTCACGGTCGTCGGGTGCAACGAATACGGCGACATTTCCGATGCAAATGACATCGGTGGCGACACTCTTAGCTCGTGCAGATCCCAGTGCCCCAGCAAAGGCGACGTTGTGGCGGCTCAATGCAACGGCTCTGGCTGCTGCCAAGCTCCAGTTCCGAAAGGGCTGAGCGGCCTCCAGGTTTCGCTGGATTTCCGATCCAACAACACGGACGTGCTCTCCTTCAATCCGTGTGGATACGCTTTTGTTGCGGAGAAAGGTGGGTTCACTTTCGGCGGCCTAGCTATCCGACCTCAATGATCCTAGCTTTGTCCAGAGAGTGATTGACACGGTTACTGTGTCCATCGATTGGGTCGTTGGTAACAGCACGTGTGAGCAAGCCCGAGCCAACCCATCGACTTACCCATGCGCGGGGAATTCCACTTGCTCTGATCAGCTCGACAATGGCATAGGAGGCTACAAGTGCTTATGTAAATCAGGGTTAATTTCAAGGCAATCCTTATCTCTCTCCCGGCTGCTACGGTGTGTACTCGTTTTTTTTTCCCCTTTAATTTGATGAAAACACACATCACATTAGCTAGCTTAAACGAAGATAGTCAGATTAGATTAATTGCATACAAATCCTTATCGCTCTCTGAGTAGTTGTGTAATTACTATTCATACCAAATTGCTAGCTGCGATGAAACTTAGATTGGTTTGATTTTAATCTTCAGGCATAAGCTCTGGTGTTCTGCTGGCAGTCGTTGGCTTAAGTTGGTTGTATGTGATGGATAGAAAAAGAAAGTTAATAGAGACCAAGAGAAAGTTCTTTGAACAGAATGGGGGTTGGCTGTTACAGGAAAGGCTGTTAGCAGTAAACTCGGCCGGTAACACGGAGCCAACCAAGGTTTTCACAGAGGAAGAGCTCAGAGAAGCCACTAACAACTTTGACAAGGTTTTCACGGACCCTTTATGACCACATTCATCAATCGCAGACGACGACTAACGAGATGGGGAAGACCTCATGGAGACTGACGTGGAGCGATTGCTTACGGATCGCTTCAGAAGCAGCTGATGCTCTTGGATACTTGCATTCGGCGGCTTCTCCACCGGTGGTTCATCGGGATGTTAAATCCATGAACATCTTACTCGATCACGACTACACTGCCAAGATAGCTGATTTCGGAGCTTCTAGACTGATCCCCATGGACCAATCTCAGCTCTCCACATTGGTGCAAGGAACGCTGGGGTATCTCGACCCCGAGTACTTCCACTCTAGTCTGTTGACCGAGAAGAGCGATGTTTACAGCTTTGGAGTTGTTCTTGCGGAGCTTTTAACGAGGCAGAAGCCGCTTGCTCCATCGAGGCCGGAGGAGGACCGGAACTTGGCAACCTTCTTTGTCAGGTCAATTGAGCAAGAAACATTGTTTGATGACGTTTTAGATCCTCAGTGGCTAAGTGAAGCTTCTACGTTCGAGCTTGTTTCTATGGCTTCCATAGCACAAAGATGCTTGAAATTGAGCGGTAAAGATAGGCCGACCATGAAAGAGGTTTCGATGGAGTTGGAGGCAATAAGAAAAATTAAGAATCAGGCTCAAGAGAATCAAACACTGCGTGGGCATGAAGACTCTGAAACTACTATGTTGAGACATTTTTATAGTAGCAGCAAAGCGACAGAAACAGAATCCTCTACCTTTTCGGTTGACGAAGAAACGGACCTATATCCCATCACCCAACGGGGAGGCAGGAATTAATATGCGCATGGAGGAAGGACGGGAACAAATGACCATTTACATTGCACGGCTCTAATATATTGCAACTCAATAAAGTGTGTGTGTATATATATAAGGGAGTATGTAACACTACAACCTAAAATCTATATAGGCTGTGAAGCTTGAAAGTGTATTTACGATTATTGTTTTGTGTGTTCTCTAAGATGCTTTTCTCGAAGTCATGACCATCCTGTCTTGCACTGTTTTAATTTAGTTGTTGCATTTTATATTAGTTTAGTTACTAGGGATGCACATTGGAACCGAGGGGACGGAGACCTGCGGTGACCCAACCCTGCAATCGTGTTTGTTGATCACAAGAGCATTCGATATTAAGCTATATAAATGAAGAGAGTGTGTACCTACCCTTGGGTCGACTTATTAGTACAAAGCCAAAGAAATGGGTACACGCACAAGTATTGCTCTTATCATTGGGACCAAGGGCATATGATCGAGGACTAGAGGCCTTTTAAGAAGTATTTAGAACTCATACATACTCTCTGTGGCAGTGTGGTAGCAAATTATGAAGCTTAAGATAATAAAATGACCACAATTATTGAAGCAGAAGCAATGATGAATACAAAAGTCAATCTACAATTTGAATAAGGTGAACTGATAATGCTAAAACATGTACACAACGATTGTGAAGCTATGAAGATAGAAACACATCAACCTAAAATGGGAAATTATACAAGATAGCCAATAGAAAACGGGAAAACTAGATATCAGAAAAAGATTGGACATTTGCTCCAGGCAACACAGCAGCAGACCAGAAAACTAACACCCAGCAAAGCAAAGACCAAAGAAGACCGAGAAGCAAGTAACTGAACCTTTCAGGCAAGAAACAGCATCAGAAACTCTTCCTCCAAGGTACAAGGATGGTAACGAAACAGTGCAATTATATATAGTAGTATAGAATATGTTGTAAATATCAGTTCAGCCGTAAACCATAAACAAATTACATTTGCTTGATCTAAATATGGTATAAGCTAATTACCTAGTTTGCACTAAATGGTGCACTCATCGTCGTTACACTCGAGATCAACGGGCTCAAGAGTCTCAACATAGCTTGCAAGTCCTATGGTTTTCCAACAAGCCCAAGAACCATCATAACCATCGTGTTTCTTGGTCGTCCAACGAGAAGGAGAGCTATCAGGAGTAGTATGCTCGCTAAGAGTACACGCAGAACAGTCGTACGACACTACGATGCCCATTTTCAACTGGAAGAAGAGCCTCTCGACTGCCTCACCGTTTCGGGAGAGGAACATGCCCAGAAACTTGGTGAGGGCGGCCTCAAAGCGAATCGCAGACGAATGAATCCTGGTCCAAGATTCTGCGACCCCGTATTCCTTCATGACCCATACATCAACATAATGGGTATCATGGCTTCGGTTCACCCGGAGTGTGATGGCAGCGAGGCGGCCATGGATGAGGAAGACGCCCCTCCTCATCGTATGAGGAGCATCACCATAATGAGGTAGAGGTGGTCCTGGGATGAGCCCAAAGACCTCCTTGGCGAAATCAAATTGTAGGACGGAACAGCGGCCGACGGCCCAGTGACAGCAGCCGTTGACAACGGCCTGAGGCAAGAAATCCAAATCCAACTCCGGAGTGATCTTAGGAGATGTCGCCCCTTTCCATATATCAGAGTGGTCGATGCATTTCCATCCACAGCCGGGGCCGTGTCTTTGGCTGTACACAAAGGCCTTGTAAGAGAAATCTACTAGCTGGGTTACCACAACCGTCTTATAGTCTAGCACGGCCTCCACACCACCAGCTCTAGCTTTGTGGATGATGCTACTGAAGCCGTAATGCGATACGTGCCCGCTGAACGCAACGCTGGGAAGGATCTTGTAATCCCCCGTTGCAGGATTGCAGAGCGCAACGCTGCAATAGCCGTAATGCAATCTGACGTTCCATATAGAGAAGGAGTTTTCAGAAACCACGGCGTAGATCCCGTTGCTCAAAGGGCCCAGCACTTTTATATTGAGCTCCAAAACCTCCGCAATCTGCTCCCAGTTTTTGAAGAACAATGGAAAACTGGGAAGACTCTTCAGGATCTGGTCACGGTCAAGGCGTTTCACGGCCTTGAGCAGCGCTCCGACTTCGAACACTGGGGCTGGGGACTCGGAAAGGGAATCCGTGCTCAAGTCATGGAAGCTGGGCTTGCCTAGCCAATAGAAGAAGAGCCGATTGTCGTTCTGGTGCTGGAGCTCGAGGCGATGGCAGCGGTGGAAATCGACCAAGTAGCGGGATCGGATCAGGGAGCGCCAGCTCTTGCACACGGATTTGAATCTGAGGATCGATTTCGCCGGAAGCCTCACCAGAATCTCCGTAATCACACCTCCTGGCAGAGGATGATGATGATGTTGTTGAATCGCACTTGAATTGCCTTCGTCTACTTTTCGCCTCTTCCATTCTCGAGTCCAACGGCATGAACTTGAATATGATGATGTAGCTGCTGCCATTGGCGTACGTATTCCTCTAACAAACCTTCCTCAAGCTGGCTCAAGCAATTACCGAGAGAAGGAATTTTTGTGTCTTAACCATCAAGTTTATCCTTACTTATACTAACCTCGTTTTATAATTTCGGAAACTATTAGGCATTTTTGGATATCTAGCCTTATATATCTTTATATTCTACTTAGCAATTTTGCTAACTAGAATATTTTTTTTTTATCAAAAGTTTCACACAGAAATCCTTAATAATTTTCCTGGAAACAGATTTTTTCAAACTATAATCTACAAGTAACCACCAAAAAAACTAAATTTGGATTGGATATTTTACAAATAAAATTCTGATTTCATGACCTTTTTCTCAATCATTTTTATTTGTCATATTTGTGGCAAGAAATAGAATTGTGCATGTATTGTTTTAGGGGTTTCATACTTTAGGCTATCTCCAATGGTTGAGATCGAATTGAGCCTCTAGTAAATTAAAAATTATTTTTTATCTATTTCGGTGAGGGCTCATCCCTCGTGGTCCCTTATGTGAATGACTCCTCTTACATAGACTCACATCAATTCAATTGTTTATACTTTTTTCACTTTTTTATGTTTGGCGAGGGACTCCTTGAGAACCCCATTTTAGATGCTCTGTTGGTACTTATTCTTTTGACTTTAATCAATCAATTTAGAATAACATAGTCGGGTTTTTCACCCATTTCATTGTTTTTCAAAACATTTTCTTATAATTTATGGATTTTGATTTATTTTTCAAATTGTTTTATGGGATTTATTACTAATATTATATGTCTCTGTCATTCTGTGTTCTTTCCTTTTTTCTTTAGTGAATTGTCTTAGTTTTTGTTTGATTGAATCTGGTTGAGATATAAAAGCCTAAAAATTGGCGTTGAATATCATGAAAGTAAAACGAAGGTCAACTACATGTTGATTTGTAATATTTGTTAATGCTTTGTTATATTATTTCTTACAACTCTTATGTATATAATTTCAACATGAACATATATTCTCGTTAAACTTAAGAATCACTTTGATTAAACTCTTGACCACTTAAGTCCCAAATAAGATGGGTTATCGGTACCAATTATGGCGAAATATTGAGAGATCTTAAGTTTGATCCTTGTATATGTTTTACATCGGGATGAAGGACCGATCAATACAAACTAGTTTATGTGGTTCGTGATCCTTGCTTAAACATCTAAAATGAACAAACTCTTACTTTTTTCAGTACTCTAATTCTTATTATGTCATAGGTGTAAAGACAAAAGAAAATATTAAAAAGTTTATTACAAAACAAAACAAAATAGATTTTAGATAAATGGAGCACATAGGTGAAAAAACAAAACAAAATCAACTCATCATTATTCAAGTTTTGTTTTCCTTCGATGAAGATGTTAAAAAGTTTATTATATCGACCATACACGTGTAATAACCTAAACAACAAACAAATCAAAAGATTAAAATCTACACGTAATGAATACATATGATGTATCCAAAAAAATTAGTATATGGCAAATTTTTGTTCATCAAAAGTATATGATTGGCCATATTAATTAACTTGCTCGTGTAACATACCGACGACAAATCACGATAAACATGTATAATTAAAGAAAGGAGAATCTTTCATGTATAATCCCGCATTATATCGGCAAACATAGAATACACAATGGTAAAACGACAAAGTAAATCTGAATCAACATCATTTGACTTGACATTATGTAACACATGTAAGAAGTTAAAACGACAAACAAAAGATAAAGTGTACCCTTAATGTGCTCATATATTCAGAAATCTGAGATAACTTTTGCTCAAATAAGAATTATGATTAATTGTATTGATTAAATTGCTTGCGTAATAAACTAAACGACAAATAACGGTAAACAGATATATTTAAAGAAAGGGGAATCTTTCATGTTTAATTACGCATTATATCGACAAAGATAGAGTACACAATAGGAAAAACGACAAAATAAATCTGAGTCTACATCATATTACTCGACATTAATTACGTAACACCTGTAAGAAGCTAAAACGACAAACAAAAGATAAAGTCTACCCTTAATGTACTCATATATTCAGAAATCTAAGTATAACTTTTGCTCATTATAATTATGATTAGTTATATTTATTAACTTGTTCTTATAAAGAACTAAACGACAAATAACGTTAAAAGTTAAATTTACTGAGGAAATCCTACATTGGGAGAAATTAGTAGCTGATAAAATCTTCACACATATGCATAAAAGTACTTATATAAAAATACTTATATGTGTGAAAATAACTATCCATTTTCAACAAACTAAAATCAACACATATGATATATCGACCAACAGTGATCACTCAATCATACAACCTTGCATTTTATACATTTCTTTTCCTATAAATATGTTGGAAATTTCCTATTTAGACAATACAAATAAGAATGACAAATACTTTTATTCACATAAGCTTATATGATTGAGTGATTGACCATGTTAATTCACCTAAACAAAAAAGCAACATATGCAATCTACACTTAATGAATACTTATGTTCACAAAA
Organism: Polygonum maritimum; assembly: GCA_963924305.1. Classification (NCBI taxonomy): domain Eukaryota; kingdom Viridiplantae; phylum Streptophyta; class Magnoliopsida; order Caryophyllales; family Polygonaceae; genus Polygonum; species Polygonum maritimum. Next base: position 28,507,562 of record OZ002735.1, on the reverse strand, counting down.
CTATGTGATATAGTTTTTTCATCTCAAGTTGTGATATGTGGCAATAAAAATTGATAGTTAGATACATTGATCATTTTCTTTGTATTCGAGATGCATTAACATTATAGTATGTCATCACAATCTTCTTCTTCTTTTTTAATAAAAAAAATGCGGTTAATGTCCCAATCCTTAGTGCCAAACAATAAATTGGAGTTCATGTCTTCATGCAACTGATCTAGCATAGCACATTAAGTATGTAATTTATCACGGTTCAAGTAATCAACATTATCATTAATTACTAAATGAAATTGAGAAAATCAGCATTTAGTTATTTTTTACAATTAGTTACAACTGTCTAGTATTTGAAAAAAAAAACACAAAAAATTAAATGTAAAAGTTTATGAGAAAATGTCACATTTTTCACTCTCTCGTCTCTTACATTTCAATAATTTGAAATTACAACTACATTATTTAGCACAAGTATAACCCTACATCCCCCCCCCCCCACCCTTCTTATGTTTTGGTGGCAAATTTGTAGAATTTTGTGTAAAGAGAAGTCTCTTGAGGTTAGTTTTCTCTTAATTTCATTTTCTACTAAATTTCTTGCTACCATCTCAATTCAAATGTTTGTGTTCGTTTATTCATACATTTTTGATCAAAAGTTTCACACAAAAATCCTTGATAATTTTCCACGAAACAGATTTTTTCAAAGTAAAATCTACAAGTAATCACCAAAAAAACTAACTTCGGATCGGAGGTTTTACAAAGAAAACTTAAGATTTCATGAACTTTTTCTCAATCATTTTTATTTCTCATATTTGTGGCCAGAAATAAATTTGTGCATGTATTGTTTGAGGGGTTCCATACCTTAGGCTATCTCCAATGAGTGAGATCCAATTAATCCTCCAGTAAATTAAAAATTATTATTTATCTATTTTGGTGACGGCCCGTCCCTCTTGGTCCCTTATGTGAAAGACTCCTCTTACATAGACTCACATCAATTCAATTTTTTTATATTTTTTTCACTTTTTTATGTTTGACGAGGGGCTCCTTGAGAACCCCATTGTAGATGCTCTGTTGGTACTTATTCTTTTGACTTTAATCAATCAATTTAGAATAACATAGTTATCGATTATGATAGTAACTAGAGATATTTGAACAAATTAGTTACAGCTAACAAAAGCACATTAAATAAGTATGTACAACTCAAACTGTCATTAGTTTTCGATGTAAGCTCAGAGTGGTTATAATTTGACACATAGATTTGTGTTTTCCCTACATTTTGTTTAATAATTGATATACTCAAAAAATCCTTTTTTGTACGTAAATCTGTAGAAGCTCTCTAATGGGCCGTCATGATATATGGCAGGCCCAAAATACAAAGTTATCATAACTTTCAAGTTTTATAGTGGGTGTTTATTTTTGGGTGGAAGAATTTGATAGAATCTAAAATGTATGTGGATTAGCTATCATAAATTTTTTTTTTGGTCGAGGGATTAGGTATCATAAATTCATAATGCATTACATATAGATTTCATGCATATGATTTATCCAGATATTGAATGATTATAAAACCATAATGATTAGATTATGATATGATCGACGTCAAATTTACTTTGTCATATGTATTGACCAATCTATCCGTCTATATAATACTTCCATATATTCAAAGCCCGGGAAGTTCGAATTACTAATATTTAAAAAATGAATGAATGGTATGAAAAAATAAACGAGATGCTCGATCACAGTGTTTACAAAAGTGAGCAGCTTGATGCTAATGGCTTGCGCTCTATGTTGGGTGGCTTGTTGTTCGTTGTTTTCCATACAATTCTTCGACTTAAGCGATCTCGAATGCGCAAACCCACACGCTATTCCACGAGTTTGGGATGGGCACCTAATACATACCTGATGTGGATTCGTACCGGAACTGATGTAGCTATAGGTTTTGCATGGCTACCCACGCTCCAATACGAGAGTATGCAGCCGACATCGGTGGAGTTTCCTCTTTCACCCACGGCTGTGGTTTCTTCTTGATCATTGTTTGGTTCAGCTTACGCACAAAGCCCGTCCAGCGGACGGCTGTGGTTTCTTCTTGATCATTGTTCGGTGGAGTTCTATGTTGCAATTAATGCCCGTAATTCTATACATATAGTAATGTTTTTATAACATTATATTTTGGCCCTATTTAATCCCCCACAAGATAAAATTTAGAAAAAGAAAAAGAAAAAGAATTTAGTTTGACGATATTACGTCATTTTTTACTGCACCGTTAATCAAAAAATTCATTAATACTCTCAATATAACATAGTCGGTTTCAATTATGTTTTGGACGTTTTTAGGATGGAATGGATTGACTACAACTAATACGAGCGTGATTAATGGACGTTTCAATAGGCTTAGACCGTTTCTTCATACCCCATCCCTCCTTCCCCATTTCAATCTTCAGTACACCCCCCTCCCCAAAAAATCCCTCCTCACCATCCTCATCCTCTGTATAACGTCATTCGGATCCCGTCGACTTCTCCGCCGGCCGTCCACATCGACGCCGGCTGGAGGTTCCGGTTCCAACTGATGTTGAATCGCTTCGTTTCGTAGTTGCTAGATTGGACTGATACGCGACCTAACCGGATGATTTGTGCTTCGATTTGGTTAATCTTTGCTTAATTCGTCCCGATTCTTGATCAATTGTTTGAATTTGGTAGGTATGGAGCTAGCCTATGCTACTCGCGTTCTTCTTCACTTCGTCAAAGCTGACAAAGAAGGGAGCGGAGAGGAAGCATAGCGCTGACCCTGAGTATAATTAAGGAGGGCGGTCAGAGGTACTTTAGTGAGGTATTGTTGTGATTTTTAGTTACTCAATGTTCCTCAATTTACATCGTTTGATTTTATTTTGCATCATAGTTTAACATGGCTTCTTAACCTGTAAGGACTTCGTGGTACAGATGAGATCCCTGAATCAGAGATAGTTCAAGCTTGTAGAAGGGTAAGTATTATCATCAATTATCCATACTTCAAATATTATAAATTGTGGAACCTTTGCAACCTTATTCAATCATCAATTGTCAATTGGCAGAGTATAGATGAGAGACAAAGCACAAACATCTTGCAGTTCCTTGAAGCAACGAAAAGATATTCAGGTCCATAATAGCCAGCTTTCTGTTTAGTCTTCTTTGATCTTGGAGGTGAGGGTTGATGCTAAATTCTATAGGAACATGGATGTCTATGGAAACGTACAATTTCTTTCGTTGTTATAGGAGGTGAAGGATACTAGAAATTCCGCTACCTTGGTTCTGGACGAGGCCACTGCCCTCCTCGAGATGTAGCCCAAAGTTGAGAAATAAATGGGCTCTGACAATATTGAAATTCAGTCCAGAACCAAGAAATTGTCAATGCGATGATCTCGACGCCCTCGCTTACACCATCTCTGTCAAGGTAGATCCACCAACAGCTGTTGAATTTCAGTTTGAATGACTTTATTCGGTTGACTATGATTATATTTTCTAGCACAAATATCTTCCATGGTGAATCCAGGCAGGAGCAATTATTATTGCATATTGATTTTGAATGAATTTGACTATTGCTGGTGTTGATCCAGATAGCTAGGGAGTTTTTGGAATTTTTTTTGGCACTATTGGTTACTTACTTGGTTGTACTGTTGTTTGGCTTTCATGTCTCTGTGTTTGTTTCTTCAATGAAGTTTCTTTTTGTTATCTTTTGGCTTTTATGAAAGCATGAAGCCTTTTATGTGAGTCCACCAACCAATGATCAGCTTCCTAAGGTATTTCTAATGATGCACAATTTTTAATAGATAACAAATGTTCCAGCTTCTAACTCGGCAGCATTTGCAAAATTGTCCAGAGGGATCTGTGCTGTTTGGTGATATAACCTATGGCCAGAGGCAAGAAAATGGAAATGGTTCACAAAAAAATCCTGCATCTTATCGGATTTCATATGTTGTACCTCCAAACAAGGTTGGTATAATTATTAATTTGGAAAGTTTAAGCAATTCAAACATTATCATCACTCGGTGAAAGGCATGGTTTTTGTATAGTACTATATGGCATTTGTGTGTACCATTTATTCTGCCTTCTATCAATATATACATAATTGGGTTTGGAATCTGGATTCTGTTTGTGTTTTTGGACGATATACCAAAAAGGACACATCATCAAGTTGAAAAAGATGGGGTTTTTGAGCATTTGAATGAGTAATAGGAAGAATTTTCACTTTCAGGATCACTGTAATTAGTGAGATGTCAGATGTATGTGTTTTAATTTGGATGTGATATTGATGTGCAAAGGATAAGTTTTGATAAGGCACGGAAGCTTAGTTTTGTCTACTATGGCTATCATGCCATGTACTGTAATCTATAGTATAATCCACAAGTCACTACAAGAACAAAATTATTGATGCATGAGACATTGATTTGTTAGTTAGAAAAAGTTAATTGATTGGTGCTGATGAGGCTCAAAACAAATTATGATATTCACTTAAAATGACATATAATTGGACATTTCATTAGATGTGAATGTGATCCACTATATTTAGATAGGATCAAATGGACACGTGAAATCCAATTTGTGTTCTGAATATGATTTAAATATTTATTACACGTTTTATTGTACATATTATGTGTTAATTGTATACTAATATTAGTAAGGACAATAGTTGTATAGGCCAATTGTAAGGTGACGATTTTTTCAATTCGGAGTCCTTCATATTCTGGCTCTCTGAAATGGCAAACCAGAACTAGATAAGTATTACCATGATTGATTGAGTGTTAAGACCTCCTTCTAAAAAGATCATCATATGACAATTGAACATAAGGCTAATTCGTTATGTTTTTTTGAACCGATAAGTTGCAGTCATTTTGGACATACGCACTTACGAAGAGCGGTCTAAGAGCATCGAGATGAATAAGGATGTTAAGTTTTAGGTAGTTAATAATATAATCAGTATGACATTGGTGGCTCAATTTAGCTATTTTATCAATCGCAAAACTTAAATCAGTTCTTGACTATTTTGTGGTCATGACTCATGACTATTTTGTGGTCAGTCAAAATTGGTGTCATTAATTATAACATATATACTATTAACTTAAAATAATACTGGTTATTGTCATTGAATCAAAAATAATTCCAACTGCAAAAATCGTAAAAGCATAGCCAAACTATTAACATTAAGATGTGAGAGATTTAACATATATAAATTTTATATTAGTTTTTCTTATTTATTTTGTGCAAACATTATTTATATACGAAATACTACCACTTAAAAAATAATGAAAATCCAAAAACATTAGCATAATTGATCTCATTTAAATGAAAAATTAACAACATTGATCAAACGACCCTAAAAGAATATTGTAGATAAAAAGATCATATAAATATCGACAAAGTTTTCTTTGTATAGTTAATGTAATTTTTCACATTATATTAATTTATACTTTTATACTTTTATTAGGACCTTATATTTCTATTGTGGTTTTTTGATAATTTAATATCTTATTATCATATAAAAAATCGTCAAATTTTACACTATAATATCTTAGGCTCCGTTCGGGACTAGAGTTTCAGGAAGCTGAAGCTGGGACGGGCGCCAGGACGCTGCTCAACTCACGTGTTCGGCCGGTAGCGTGTTGTGGCGATGGGGCGTTTTTGGGAGATGAAAATTGGCCATTCCAGTACCCTTGTACCCCCAAGGGTAGAGATGAAGATGGGGCGTTTTAGCCATTTCCGTCCGCTACCCCAACAAAAACTTCCACCGATACCCCCGAGCACCCCAAATCTGAATCGAGCCTCACTCTCACTTGAAGGCAGAAGGCGACGACGACGGTGTTCAACCCTAGAGATCGACGACGGCGGTGTTCAACCCTAGAGGCGACGACGACCAGTGCCGTTACCGGCCTCGCTGCTGCTGCAAAGGAGAGATCTGTGGGGGTCACCGAATCGTCGCCGTGCAAAGCGACGGGAAGTGTCATGTGGGATGCTCGACAAACAAGTGAAAAGGGGGGCGCTCAGGTGGCTGACGAGAGCAAGGAGCGAAGCCGGAGGAGAAGAGTGGGCCGGCGGCCGGCGAGTACCAGAGAGGAGTCGGACTGTCGGAGAAGAGAGAGTGAACATTTTGGGTCAAATATATTTATGTGCTGACTATTAAAAAATATTAAAAAAATATATATTTGAGGGTATTTTTGGCAATTTAAGTACTATATTTTTCGTTCAGCTCTCGGACTTCCCGAACACACATTTCAAGTTTTTCTACATTCATCTAGTTAATTTTCCCAGCTTCAGCTAATTCTCCCAACGTCAGCTTTCAGTCTCAGCTGTCAGTTCCAGTTCCAGCTAGGATTGCCAAACGGAGCCTTAAGATGATGAAACTCCCTGGTGTAACTTATACTAGGCATATATCATGGGTGTTAGTTTTGTACACAATGCGATCATTAAAACAAGATCATATTTTATACACAATCAATCTCTTTAGTTTCTTTCTAAAACAACAATCATTTTGCTGTAATCAAAGCCCGTGCATCGCACGGGCACTGACCCTAGTAAGCTTATATGATTGAGTGATTGACCATGTTAATTCACCTAAACAAAAAACCAACATATGCAATCTACAATTAATGAATACCTATGTTCACAAAACTATGTGATATAGTTTTTTCATCTCAAGTTGTGACATGTGGCAATATAAATTGATAGTTAGATACATTGATCATTTTCTTTGTATTGGAGATGCATTGACATTATATTATGTCATCGCAATCTTCTTCTTTTTTGTAATAAAAAATGCAGTTAATGTCCCAATCCTTAGTGTCAAACAATGAATTGGAGTTCATGTCTTCATGCAACTGATCTAGCATAGCACATTAAGTATGTAATTTATCACGGTTCAAGTAATCAACATTATCATTAATTACTAAATGAAATTGAGAAAATCAGCACTTAGTTTTTTTTTACAATCAATTATAGTTGTCCATTATTTTAAAAAAAACACAAAAAATTAAATGTAAAAATTTATGAGAAAATGTCACATTTTTCACTCTCTCATCTCTTACGTTTCAATAATTTGAAATTACAACTTCACTATTTAGCACAAGTATAACTCTACATCCCCCACCCTTCTTATGTTTTTGGTGGCAAAACATGTAGAATTTTGTGTAAAGACAAGAAGTCTCTTGAGGTAAGTTTTCTATTGATTTCATTTTCTACTAAATTTCTTGCTACCATCTCAATTCTAATGTTTGTGTTAGTTTATTCTTACATTTTTTATCAAAAGTTTCACACAAAAATCCTTGATAATCTTCCACGAAACAGATTTTTTCAAATTATAATCTACAAGTAATCACGAAAAAAACTAACTTCGGATCGGAGGTTTTACAAAGAAAACTTTCGATTTCATGAAGTTTTTCTCAATCATTTTTTTTTCTCATATTTGTGGCCAGAAATAAAATTGTTCATGTATTGTTTGAGGGGTTCGATACCTTAGGCCATCTTCAATAGATGAGATCCAATTGAGCCTCTAGTAAATTAAAAATTATTATTTATCTATTTTGGTGAGGGCCCGTCCCTCATAGTCCCTTATGTGAAGGACTTCTCTTACATAGACTCACATCAATTCAATTTTTTTTAATTTTTTTCACTTTTTTATGTTTAGCGAGGGACTCCTTGAGAACCCCATTTTAGATGCTGTGTTGGTACTTTTTCTTTTGACTTTAATCAATCAATTTAGAATAACTTAGTCTAGTTTTTCACCCATTTCATTGTTTTTCAAAACATTTTCTTATAATTATTGGATTTTGATTTATTTTTCACAATGTTTTATGGGATTTATAACTAATATTATATGTCTCTATCATTCTGTGTTCTTTTCTTTTTTCTTTAGTGAATTGTCTTAGTTCTTGTTTGATTGAATCTAGTTGAGATATAAAAGCCTAAAAATAGGCGTTGAATATCATGAAAGTAAAACGAAGGTCTACTACATGTTGATTTGTAATATTTGTTAATGCTTTGTTATATTATTTCTTACAACTCTTATGTGTATAATTTCAACATGAACATATATTCTCGTTAAACTTAAGAATCACTTTGATTAAACTCTTGACCACTTAAGTCCCAAATAAGATGGGTTATTGGTACGAATTATGGGGAAATATTGAGATCTCTTAAGTTTGATCCTTGTATATGTTTTACATCGGGATGAAAGACCAATCAATACAAACTAGTTTATGTGGATCGTGATCCTTGCTTAAACATCTAAAATGAACAGATTCTTACTTTTTTCAGTTTTCTAAATCATATTATGTCATAGGTGTAAAGACAAAAGAAAATGTTAAAAAGTTTATTACAAAACAAAACAAAATAGATTTTAGATAAATGGAGCGCATAGGTGAAAAAACAAAACAAAATCAACTCCTCATTACTCAAGTTTTGTTTTCCTTCGATGAAGATGTTAAAAAGTTTATTACATCGATCATACACGTGTAATAACCTAAACAACAAACAAATCAAAAGATTAAAATCTACACTTAATGAATGCATATGATGTATCCAAAAAATTTAGTATATGGCAAATTTTTGTTCATCAAAAATATATGATTGGCTATATTAATTAACTTGCTCGTGTAACATACCGACGACAAATCACGATAAACATGTATATTTAAAGAAAAGAGAATCTTTCATGTATAATCCCGCATGATATCGACAAACATAGAATACAAAATGGTAAAACGACAAAATAAATCTGAATCAACATCATTTGACTCGACATTATGTAACACCTGTAAGAAGCTAAAACGACAAACAAAAGATAAAGTGTACCCTTATTGTGCTCATATATTCAGAAATCTGATATAACTTTTTCTCATTAAAATGATCATAAATTTTATTAAATAGATTGCTCGTGTAAAGAAGTCAACGACAAATAACGGTAAACAGATATATTTAAAGAAAGGGGAATCTTTCATGTTCAATTACGCATTATATCGACAAAGATAGAATACACAATGGGAAAAACGACAAAGTAAGTCTGACTCAACATCATTTTACTCGAAATTAATTATGTAACACCTGTATGAAGCTAAAACGACAAACAAAAGATAAAGTCTACCCTTAATGTACTCATATATTCAGAAATCTAAGTATAACTTTTGCTCATTATAATTATGATTAGTTATATTTATTAACTTGTTCTTATAAAGAACTAAACGACAAATAACGTTAAAAATTAAATTTAATGTGGAAACCTTACATTGGGAGAAATTAGTAGTTGATAAAATCTTCACACATATCCATAAAAGTACTTATATGTCCGACCAAAAAAATAAAAATACTTATATGTGTGAAGATAACAATCCATTTTCAACAAACTATAATCAACACATATGATACATTTCTTTTCCTATAAATATGCTTACAACCTAGCATTTTATACACTTCTTTTCCTATAAATATGTTGGAAATTTCCTATTTAGTCACTACAAATAAGAATGACAAATATTTTTATTCACATAAGCTTATATGATTGAGTGATTGACCATGTTAATTCTCCTAAAAAAAAAGCAACATATGCAATCTACACTTAATGAATACCTACGTTCACAAAACTATGTGATATAGTTTTTTCATCTCAAGTTGTGATATGTGGCAATATAAATTGATAGTTAGACACAATGATCATTTTCTTTGTATTGGAGATGCATTGAAATTATATTATGTCATCACAATCCTCTTCTTCTTTTTTAATAATAAAAATGCGGTTAATGTCATAATCCTTAGTGCCAAACAATGAATTGGAGTTCTTGTCTTCATGAAACTGATCTAGCATAGCACATTAAGTATGTAATTTATCACGGTTCAAATAATCAACATTATCATTAATTACTAAATGAAATTGAGAAAATCAGCATTTAATTTTTTATTACAATCAATTACAACGGTCCATTCTTTGAAAAAAACACAAAAAATTAAATGTACAAATTTATGAGAAAATGTCACATTTTTCACTCTCTCATCTCTTACATTTCAATAATTTGAAATTACAAACTTCACTATTTAGCACAAGTATAACCCTACATCCCCCACCCTTCTTATGTTTTGGTGGCAAACTTGTTGAATTTTGTGTAAAGAGAAGAAGTCTCTTGAGGTTAGTTTTCTCTTGATCTCATTTTCTACTAAATTTCTTGCTACCATCTCAATTCAAATGTTTGTGTTAGTTTATTCATACATTTTTTATCAAAAGTTTCACACAAAAATCCTTGATAATATTCCACGAAACAGATTTTTTCAAAGTATAATCTACAAGTAATCACCAAAAAAACTAACTTCGGATCGGAGGTTTTACAAAGAAAACTTTCGATTTCATGAACTTTTTCTCAATCATTTTTTTTTCTCATATTTGTGGCCAGAAATAAAATTGTTCATGTATTGTTTGAGGGGTTCGATACCTTAGGCCATCTGCAATGAGTGAGATCCAATTGAGCCTCTAGTAAATTAAAAATTATTATTTATCTATTTTGGTGAGGGCTCATCCCTCTTGGTCCCTTATGTGAAGGACTCCTCTTACATAGACTCACATCAATTCAATTGTTTTTTTTTATTTTTTTTTTCACTTTGTTATGTTTGGTGAGGGACTCCTTGAGAACCCCATTGTAGGTACTCTGTTGGTACTTATTCTTTTGACTACAATCAATCAATTTAGTATAACTTAGTCGAGTTTTTCATCCATTTCATTGTTTTTCAAAACATTTTCTTATAATTATTGGATTTTGAATTATTTGTCACAATGTTTTATGGGATTTATTACTAGTATTTTATGTCTCTATCATTCTGTGTTCTTTTCATCTTTCTTTAGTGAATTCTGTTAGGTCTTGATTGATTGAATCTAGTTCAGATATAAAATCCTAAACATAGGCATTGAATATCATGAAAGTAAAACGAAGGTCTACTACATGTTGATTTGTAATATTTGTTAATGCTTTGTTATATTATTTCTTAGAACTCTTATGTGTATAATTTCAACATGAACATATATTCTCGTTAAACTTAAGAATCACTTTGATTAAACTCTTGACCACTTAAGTCCCAAATAAGATGGGTTATTGGTACGAATTATGGGGAAATATTGAGAGATCTTAAGTTTGATCGTTGTATATGTTTTAGATCGAGATGAAAGACCAATCAATACAAACTAGTTTATGTGGTTCGTGATCCTTGCTTAAACATCTAAAATGAACAAACTCCTACTTTTTTCAGTACTCTAATTCTTATTATGTCAAAGCTGTAAAGACAAAAGAAAATGTTAAAAAGTTTATTACAAAACAAAACAAAACAGATTTTGGATAAATGGAGCACATAGATGAAAAGACTAAACAAAATCAAGTCATCATTATTCAAGTTTTGTTTTCCTTCGATGAAGATGTTAAAACGTTTATTACATCGACCATACACGTGTAATGACCTAAACAACAAAAAAAATTAAAAGATTAAAATCTACACTTAATGAATACATATCATGTATCCAAAAATTTTAGTATATGTAGAATTTTTGTTCATCAAAAGTATATGATTGGCCATATTAGTTAACTTGCTCGTGTAACATACAGACGACAAATCACGATAAACATGTATATTTAAAGAAAGGAGAATCTTTCATGTATAATCCAGTATTATATCGACAAACATAGAATACACAATAGTAAAACGACAAAGTAAATCTGAATTAACATCAGTTGACTCAGCATTATGTAACACCTGTAAGAAGCTAAAACGACAAACAAAAGATAAAGTCAATCCTTAATGTGCTCATATATTCAGAGATCTGAGATAACTTTTGCTCATTAAGAATTATGATTAATTGTATTAAAAAAATTGGTCGCGTAAAGAACTAAACAACAAATAACGATAAACAAATATATTTAAAGAAAGGGGAATCTTTCATGTTCGATTAAGCATTATATCGACAAAGATAGAATACACAATGGGAAAAACGACAAAATAAATCTGACTCAACATCATTTGACTCGACATTAATTACGTAACACCTGTATGAAGCTAAAACGACAAACAAAAGATAAAGTCTACCCTTAATGTACTCATATATTCAAAAATCTAAGTATAAATTTTGGTCATTATAATTATGATTAGTTATATTTATTAACTTGTTCTTATAAAGAACTAAACGACAAATAACGTTAAAAAAATAAATTTACTAAGGAAATCTTACATTACGAGAAATTAGATATATGCATAAAAATACTTATATGTCCGGCCAAAAAAATAAAAATACTTGTATGTGTGAAAATAACAATCCATTTTCAACAAACTAAAATCAACACATATGATATATTGACCAAAAGTGATCTTGACAAGTTTACAACTTAGTATTTTATACATTTATTTTGCTAAAAATATGTTGGAAATTTCTTATTTAGTCAATAATAATAAGAATGACAAATATTTTTATTCACATAAGCTTATATGATTGAGTGATTGACCATGTTAATTCACCGAAACAAAAAACCAACATATGCAATCTAACTTAATGAATACCTATGTTCACAAAACTATGTGATATAGTGTTTTCATCTCAAGTTGTGATATGTGGCAATATAAATTGATAGTTAGATACATTGATCATTTTCTTTGTAGTGGAGATGCATTGACATTATATTATGTCATCACAATCTTCTTCTTCTTTTTTAATAAAAAAAAATGTGGTTAATGTCCCAATCCTTAGTGTCAAGCAATGAATTGGAGTTCATGTCTTCATGCAACTGATCTAGCATAGCACATTAAGTATGTAATTTATCACCGTTCAAGTAATCAACATTATCATTAATTACAATTGAGAAAATCAGCATTTAGTTTTTTTTTACAATCAATTATAGCTGTCCATTATTTGGAAAGAAAAACACAAAAATTTAATATATATTAATTTATGAGAAAATGTCACATTTTTCACTCTCTCATCTCTTACATTTCCATAATTTTAAATTACAACTTCACTATTTAGCACAAGTATAACCCTACATCCCCCACCCTTCTTATGTTTTGGTGGCAAACTTGTAGAAATTTGTGTAAAGAGAAGAAGTCTCTTGAGGTTAGTTTTCTCTTGATTTCATTTTCTACTAAATTTCTTGCTACCATCTCAATTCAAATGTTTGTGTTCGTTTATTCATACATTTTTTATCAAAAGTTTCACACAAAAATCCTTGATAATTTTCCACGAAACAGATTTTTTCAAAGTATAATCTACAAGTAATCACCAAAAAAACTAACTTCGGATCGGAGGTTTTACAAAGAAAACTTAAGATTTCATGAACTTTTTCTCAATCATTTTTATTTCTCATATTTGTGGCCAGAAATAAAACTGTGCATGTATTGTTTGAGGGGTTCCATACCTTAGGTTATCTCCAATGGGTGAGATCCAATTGAACCTCTAGTAAATTAAAAATTATTATTTATCTATTTTGGTGAGGGCCCGTCCCTCATGGTCCCCTAGGTGAAGGACTCCTCTTACATAGACTCATATCAATTCAATTTTATATATTTTTTTCACTTTTTTATGTTTGGCGAGGGACTCCTTGAGAACCCCATTGTAGATGCCGGGTTGGTACTTATTCTTTTGACTTTGATCAATCAATTTAGAATAACTTACTCACGTTTTTCACCTATTTCATTGTTTTTCAAAACATTTTCTTATAATTATTGGATTTTGATTTATTTTTCACAATGTTTTATGGGATTTATAACTAATATTATATGTCTCTATCATTCTGTGTTCTTTTCTTCTTTCTTTAGTGAATTGTCTTAGCTCTTGTTTGATTGAATCTAGTTGAGATATAAAAGCCTAAACATAGGCGTTGAATATCCTGAAATTAAAACGAAGGTCTAGTACATTTTGATTTGTAATATTAGTTAACGCTCTGTTATATTATTTCTTACAACTCTTATGTGTATAATTTCAACATGAACATATATTCTCGTTAAACTTAAGAATCACTTTGATTAAACTCTTGACCACTTAAGTCCAAATAAGATGGGTCATTGGTACCAATTATGGCGAAATATTGAGAGATCTTAAGTTTGATCCTTGTATATGTTTTACGTCGAGATGAAAGACCAATCAATACAAACTAGTTTATGTGGTTCGTGATCCTTGCTTAAACATCTAAAATGAACAAACTCCTACTTTTTTCAGTACTCTAATTCTTATTATGTCAAAGATGTAAAGACAAAAGAAAATGTTAAAAAGTTTATTACAAAACAAAACAAAATAGATTTTAGATAAATGGAGCACATAGATGAAAAAACAAAACAAAATCAAGTCATCATTATTCAAGTTTTGTTTTCCTTCGATGAAGATGTTAAAAAGTTTATTACATCGACCATACACGTGTAATGACCTAAACAACAACAAAAGTTAAAAGATTAAAATCTACACTTGATGAATACATATGATGTATCCAAAAATTTTAGTATATGATTCGCCGTATTAGTTAACTTGCTTGTGTAACATACAGACGACAAATCACGATAAACATGTATATTTAAAGAAAGGAGAATCTTTCATGTACAATCCCGCATTATATCGACAAACATAGAATACAAAATGGTAAAACGACAAAATAAATCTGAATCAATATCATCTGACTCAGCATTATGTAACACTTTTAAGAAGCTAAAACGACAAACAAAAGATGAAGTCTACCCTCAATGTGCTCATATATTCAGAAATCTGAGATAACTTTTGCTCATTAAGAATTATGATTAATTGTATTAATTAAATTGGTCGCGTAAAGAACTAAATGACAAATAACGGTAAACAGATATATTTAAAGAAAGGGGGATCTTTCATGTTCAATTACGCATTATATCGACAAAGATAGAATACACAATGGGAAAAACGACAAAATACATCTAACTCAACATCATTTGACTCGACATTAATTACGTAGCACCTATATGAAGCTAAAACGACAAACAAAAGATAAAGTCTACCCTTAATGTACTCATATATTCAGAAATCTAAGTATAACTTTTGCTCATTTTAATATGATTAGTTATATTTATTAACTTGTTCTTATAAAGAACTAAACGATAAATAACGTTAAAAATTAAATTTACTGAGGAAATCTTACATTGGGAGAAATTAGTGGCTGATAAAATCTTCACATATATGTAGAAAAATACTTATATGTCCGACCAAAAAAATAAAAATACTTATATGTGCGAAATTAACAATCCAATTTCAACAAACTAAAATCTACACATATGATATATCGACCAAAAGTGATCTTGACAAGCTTACAACCTAGCATTTTATACATTTCTTTTCCTATAAATATGTTGGAAATTTTCTGTGTAGTCAATACAAATAAGAATGACAAATATTTTTATTCACATAAGCTTATATGATTGAGTGATTAACCATTTTAATTCACCTAAACAAAAAAGCAACATATGCAATCTACACTTAATGAATAAATATGGTCACAAAACTATGTGATATAGTTTTTTCATCTCAAGTTGTGATATGTGGCAATATAAATTGACAGTTAGATACATTGATCATTTTATTTGTATTGGAGATGCATTGACATTATATTATGTCATCACAATCTTCTTCTTCTTTTTTAATAAAAAAAATGCGGTTAATGTCCCAATCCTTAGTGCCAAACAATGAATTGGAGTTCATGTCTTCATGCAACTGATCTAGCATAGCACATTGAGTATGTAATTTATCACGGTTCAAGTAATCAACATTATCATTAATTACTAAATGAAATTGAGAAAATTAGCTTTTAGTGTTTTTTACAATCAATTATAGCTGTCCATTATTTTAAAAAAACACAAAAAATTAAATGTAAAAACTTATGAGAAAATGTCACATTTTTCACTCTCTCATCTCTTACATTTTATTACAACTTCATTATTTAGCACAAATATAACCCTATATCCCCCACCCTTCTTATGTTTTGGTGACAAACTTGTAGAATTTTGTGTAAAGAGAAGAAGTCTCTTGAGGTTAGTTTTCTCTTGATTTCATTTTCTACTAAATTTCTTGCTACCATCTCAATTCTAATGTTTGTGTTAGTTTATTCTTACATTTTTTTATCAAAAGTTTCACACAAAAATCCTTGATAATTTTCCACGAAACAGATTTTTTCAAAGTATAATCTACAAGTAATCACCAAAAAAACTAACTTCGGATCGGAGGTTTTACAAAGAAAACTTTGGATTTCATGAACTTTTTCTCAATCATTTTTATTTCTCATATTTGCAGCCAGAAATAAAATTGTGCATTTATTGTTTGAGGGGTTCCATACCTTAGGCCATCTCCAATGGGTGAGATCTAATTGAGCCTCTAGTAACTTTAAAATTATTATTTATCTATTTTGGTGAGAGCCCGTCCCTCTTGGTCTCTTATGTGAAGGACTCCTCTTACATAGACTCACATCAATTCAATTTTTTATATTTGTTTCCATTTTTTATGTTTGGCGAGGGATTCCTTGAGAACCCCATTGTAGATGCTCTGTTGCTATTTAATCTTTTGACTTTAATCAATCAATTTAGAATAACTTACTCACGTTTTTCACCCATTTCATTGTTTTTCTAAACATTTTCTTATAATTATTGGATTTTGATTTATTTTTCACAATGTTTTATGGGATTTATTACTAATATTATATGTCTTTGTCATTCTGTGTTGTTTTCTTCTTTCTTCAGTGCATTCTCTTAGTTTTTGTTTGATTGAATCTAGTTGAGATATAAAAGCCTAAAAATAGGCGTTGAATATCATGAAAGTAAAACGAAGGTCTATTACATGTTGATTTGTAACATTTGTTAATGCTTTGTTATATTATTTCTTACAACTCTTATGTGTATAATTTCAATATGAGCATATATTCTCGTTAAACTTAAGAATCACTTTGATTAAACTCTTGACCACTTAAGTCCCAAATAAGATGGGTTATTGGTACGAGCTATGGGGAAATATTGGCCGCTCGTTTGCGCACTCCGAAAATTCGGTCGCGCACTCCAATATGGACGGGTTGAACCCGGTTTTCTGGAAACCTTGAACAGTTTCAGAACCCGTCCATAAACGAACATCCGGTTCGCTTAAAAAACGGCCCATATGGGCGGGTTTTGAAAACGTTCAAGTTTTTTTAAAAAAACCAGCTTCTATGGGCAGGTTCAGAACCCGCACAAATACAGATTTTGAACTTTGAAGAAAACGGCTCCTATGGACAGATTCTGAACTCATCCAAGTTAGGGTTTTTGAACGGCTCCTATGGACAGATTTTGAACCCGTCCATAAATCCCATTATGCCGCCGACAGATTTCGCCTTTTATGCGGCTTCATGCATTTTCACTATTCACTTTTCAATTGTTAATTCATCCCACGAAACTAGAGAGCATATACGACAAATACTTGTCTTGAGATGTCAACTTCGAGTAGAGGGACCACAGAGACATCATCGTTTAGTCGGTCATCATATTCGTCGGAGTCATAAACGATGAATGTCCTATTCCTCCACCACCTAGGCAATAGATAATTTACAAGTACCCAAGTGTGGAAGGATGGCACCACCGCCACGAGAGCCGAATGCAAGACTTGGTTCAATGAGAGAGAAGTGGAAGGAATGATATTTTAACTTAAGATTGTAATTCTTGCTAGACATTGTAGCTCCACTTTTGACTATCACTACTATGTTAAAACGTAATAATTTTTTTATAGATTTAACTGGACCTTAGATTCCCGGATTTATATTTAAAAATTAATGGTTCAATATATTTTGGGTACTCTCAGGAGACAAAACGCGATTGGTACATATTGTAATATCCGGTTCTGTTCCGATTTCCGTTTCTCGATTGGTAAATTTACTTCGGGTCTTGATGATAAAGTGAATTATGTTTCAAAAATAATAATATCAATAATTAAATAAAAAGTAAATAAATCGTAGCTAAGAATCCTATCTTGTAAAAGAAGATAAGATCAAGTGGTTTTTTTTTTCTTTCCAAATCTAATTAGCTAAAGTAACTCAATTGTGAATTAATTAAGCAATTGGGCAGCTCGGCACGCCTTCTTCTGGCTTCGTGTGCAATCTATTTAACTAAACTAATTAAGCTAAGCTATCTTCTAAATAAAGATAAGATTTTTCTTGATCCCCTCTATTTAACCCTAAACCAATTCCGTTTCTAAACCATTTCCGTCCCTCGTGAGCCGTGTGGTAGTCAGCCGGTAACCTCCATCTCTTTCTTTTTATTTTATTTTTGGTTCCCGCCTTGTTATTTGTCGGGCCATCGTCGGGGTCGGGATTGAGGTCTGCGAGCGTCCAGGTGTGGTTCGGGGTCAGGGTGAGCGAAGAGGTCAGAATCGGGGCAGTCGGAGTCCGGGTCGGGGCTGGGTTCGTCTGGCCGTGTACAGTCGGGAAACGGGGGTCGGTGAGCGGGTCTGTAGAAGTGGTCGGGGTAGGGGCTCAGCGGGCGACGCCAGATCCGGGGTGCGTAGGTGGTGAAACGGGGACTTCAGTCGGGATAGGCCTTGGGCAGTGTCGTGGGTTGAAGAAGGAAGGGAGTTGCATGGGATTAAAGTTGGCAATGTAGAAGAAAGAGGGGGGCTCAGGCGAGAAAGAAGAAGGAGGGTGGGGCCAGGGGTGACGTGGCAGATTAGTAGTGGGGACGGGTTGGTCAAAGTCAAGTTATAAGGGGAATAGTGGGTTTGGCTAATTAATTTGTAACTCGTGTCTAGCTCGATCGGGTCGAGTCGGATTAGGTTCCGGAAATTAATTAGGGTCGGTTTTGAGGTCGATTTGGGTTTGGTTCGGGGGTCGGTCCGTCTTAAAATATAATATTTCGATTCAATTTTATCGATCGTGGAACCTTAAATTCGTTATTAAAATATTCAGGGGTTCAGAGTGATTTTCTCATAAAGTATTTTGGACTCGTCGTCTTCAAGGTAAGTCGTTCTGCGACTTGCTCGGCTAGGTGGTTCTATTCTATTCTGGTTGGATTGCATGCTGTGCTGGTAGGATTGGTTTTTGGGAACTAGTCCCTAAAGTATTATTTTTCTAAAATATTTTATTTGTATATATATATATATATATGTGTGATCGTATGTGCTTATGTGTGCAACTGGTTTTCAAAGGGTTTTTATCGTATGAAAAGTTTTTACGCGTTTTCTGTGTGTTGGCATCTACCGGTACGGCCTTGTTCTCAGATTTTCGAGGAGAAGGGTTCTTCTAGAGGCATGGTCGTATGGCAAGGAGAACCCTTTCAAAAATTTATTAAATGTTTTGGAGAGTGCTCTAGTAGGGGCTCGACCAGGGGTTAGAAGTGTGTGGAAAATGGAATGGCTGGAGGATGCCTTAGATGCGGGTGCTGTGGGTGGAGGCCGTTAACACCCCGCCTAGGATTGTGTGTGTGTGTGAATGTGTGGATTCGTGAATGTTTGTGTAAGAGAATATATTATTGTGATTCTGCTAGTGAATTTGAACGTGTGTGACTAACTGGACTTAGGACTGGACTAGAGCTATGCGTGTGATTGCGGACTTGTTTGTTGACCTTAGAAAACTCGTTTTGAAACGTTCTGCTAGTATTGTATGTTTTCTGACTTGGATTAGAATAGTAGCTGACCCCTCGGGGAACTATTTTTCAGACTGCAGGTATCTAGGAATCCGTGTATGGACTTGGCGGATTGGTGGTGCGAAGTGGCGATACGTGTCATAGAATGGTTTGGGTTTTTGGGAAGGGTTGTTGCTATTTTAAGTTATGTTATTGTTGAAATTATCTTGTATCGTCTCTTGTCGTAAGTTCTTAGTTGACGTACTTGGGGTTTGGGGAAGTTCATAGTTGAGTTGAGATCATGAATTGTTTTGTAAAAGTTTTATTTCGTAATACAAGTTGGATGTTTTTTTTCAATATTTTCTCGCCGTGCCCGCGTTGCAAGATCCGAATGTTCTATTGTCAAACCAGCTTGGTAGCACCTCGTGAGGTCTACTACCGAGTAACGCCTTGTCTGAAAGACGGGGTGTTACACATATGACTATATGTGATCGTTTCATGTAAATTTGTCATTGAATTCAAGGTTGAAAATTATTTTGAATCTAGTGCTTTTGTGTCAGGAGACTTTTTTTTTTTAATGATATCGATTCGGATAAGTTAGGGTTTTAAGATGATTTTGCATTGGGTAATTTCGAACATCAATTTACATCGGACTAATACATTCAAATATAACTAGTTTTGGATTAATGGTCAACTAGTTTAACCCCCGTACCATGTACGGGTAATATGATTATAAATCCAATTTAATATAAATATAATTTAGTAAATATTATTATTTAATAAAGATTAAGATAAAATCGGAAAATACAATTATATAAGTTTTCATTTTCTTTTATAATTTTGAAAAAGTTCGAATTTTAAAAAATAAATAATTAGAATATATCTATATTTCCTTTTTTTCATGATAGAGATCATGTTTTATTAAATAATAATATACATATATGTATATATTAAATAGATCTTCCTATAGATGATAGATTTTTTTTTGGTGAAATCCTATAGATGATAGATCTTCCTAGGTGTTATATCTTAAGTTATATATTTCTATAGATATCTTCCTATATGTTCTTTAAAATTATGAAATCATATGTATATATATATGTGTATATATTTATCTTTCTATTGTGATTAGTGTTTTTTATATACACAAGATCCCGGTTAATTATTTAAATAAAGATATGACACGTGGCACAATTTTTTGTGAAGACTTTGTTCCTCTTTATACTATAGGCAATATAGATAAATAATAAAATATTCCCCAAAAAAATTGAATAGGGGCTATAGTCTCCGGTGGGCGAGCTGTAGTTCCGCCCCTATCTGTATTAGATCGGGTTTATGATCATACTAGCGAATGACCCGTACCTTGTACAGGGTAGTATTCTTTAGTTATTATATTGTGTAAAAGGACGTTTACCTTTTGGATTATAAAATGGCTTAGTTCTTGTATAACATCAAATATTTATATAAAGAGAATTTTGTATATATTAAGTTTTTATACATACATAAATATATACTTAAATAATCAAGGAAGAATGTCATAACATAAGATGCATTATCAAATTTTATTGAAAATTGATAAATATTTTGGCCTTTCAATTAAATTGTGTAAACTGAATTATATAATAAATCAATATTTAAAAAACTTACATTAATATAGCATTATATAAAAGATATAGAGAATAATTAATAAGATTAAAAAAACCAATTTAATTTAGTATATATGTTATAATGTTGTGAATATTTAATTAATATACGAAATATATAAATATCTAATAAAAATATTTACAAACTATTATCTTAGTTAAGAAATGTAATTAGTACGTAATATAAAAGTTAGGGTCCGGATCCGGTAGGAATGATTATTATGGTAGGAAATAGGAATGAATCATAGCCATTGGATGAGGAGAGATCAAGTGCTCAAGAAAAAAGAAGGGAAAAAACGGCGCGGGCGTATTTTTCGGAAAACGGCACGGGTGTCCAGACTTTGTGCAACTCTATGGCCAATTTGTGCAACCGTATTTGTGTAACTCTATGGCCGATTTGTGCAACTCTATGGTCGATTTGTGCAGCCATATTTGTTCAACTCTATTGCTTATTCGTGCAACTCTATGATCAATTTTGCATTCATGTCATATTTTATAGCAGTCGAAGTTCGTATAGTTTGTTTCGCTTTGGCAATTTGTGCAACTCTATTGCCAATTTGTTCAACTCTATGGTCAATTTGTTTATCAATATTTGTGCAACTCAATGGTCAAATTTGTGCAACTCAATGGTCAAGTTTGTGCAACTCAATGGTCAATTTTGTTCATTCCTATTTGTTCAACTCTATTGCCAATG
Source organism: Polygonum maritimum (assembly GCA_963924305.1). Taxonomy (NCBI): domain Eukaryota; kingdom Viridiplantae; phylum Streptophyta; class Magnoliopsida; order Caryophyllales; family Polygonaceae; genus Polygonum; species Polygonum maritimum. The sequence continues at coordinate 28,485,678 of OZ002735.1, read as the reverse complement.
TGTTGAATTCTATGGTCAATTTGTTCATCAATATTTGTTCAACTCAATGGTCAAGTTTGTGCAACTCTATGGTCAATTTGTTTGCGTGGAGCAACATCCATGTGAAAGCTCCAAAACGGGACTTAACTACGTGGTTTGGGACACTCAAACGCGGTTTTGAAGCCTTAAACGAATTTTTTTGGGAGGAACCCCAACACACAGCCCCTTTGGCCCCGACTATAGCCCCGTCTCGAAGAGACCTTCAAAATGACATAAAATATGCCCCGTTTCGATAACCGACCACAAAGTTACGCCCCTTTTCTCCCCGGACTCCCCGACGCCTGGCTGCTTGCCCCCAGATTCTGGTCTTATGCCAGCCCGGAAACCGCGAACTCAAGACTCCACCTTGTGGCTTACATCGAGACCTTTGAAACGACTGCTCACACGCCTCGAACGGATCACCGAGCCAAAAGTTATTGCATTTCACTTCCAATTTGGCGGTAACACACAAGAACATAGCTAAATCGGAACCGCTTTACACTACTAGAGTGAACTAGATCGTGGATTGTGCAATCACGATCGAGGATTGTGCAATCACGATCGTCGATTGTGCAATCACGATAGTCGATTGTGCAAATTCACTTCGCTCTAAAAGCATAACCATAATTTTCCAAATCATGCATCAACTCCAAAAACTTCGAATTGTCCTAATCAGCTCTAACTCATCGAATTCAACATTTAATTTTCCAACTGAGATTAACACAAACAATGATCTATCATATTAATCCCAAAGAACTTTTTAGAAACATATATTACATTTGCAACGCAGAGCATCATCAGATCACACAACTACACAAGTAAAGCAACATTGCAACACATTGCACCAAACAAAGATGCAAGACACATGACAATTTATTGGAAACAAAGGAAAGCAGAGTAGACATATACACACTACAAACGGAGAGCATAACAACTAGTTCTGGATGGAAGCTATGGAAAGATAAAGACTAGTTGATTGTTAAATCTTTCTAACTTACAACCAAAGAACATGTTGCAAATAGGAACACAAAGTGGAATTCAGCTTCACAGTTCTACTACTAGCACATTGGTGCACTAGTCAACGAAACACCTGCTAGTTTGCCTTCAGTCTGAGCTCTCGAATTGTCATTGGAAGATCCAATTCTCGTGCAAAACACCTGCTAGTTTCCGAAAACAAGAACCAGGACAGTTTTATAAAACGAACCAGAAAACCAGATCCCGCTCGTAGACGACGAGAATTAGGGCGCATATGCAGCGGATCGGCTCGAACTCGTCGAATCGATCCACGACCTCATCTCCAATGCCGCCGGAGCAGCCTCCCGAGCTCTTTCACCATGCAAAACTGGTTAACAAGAGGAAACAAAACTCTCATGAACTGAGAAATTGATAGCGATTGTAGATCGCAACAGAATATCAATGACATACCATGAGAGAAGTCGAGCCTCAAACCTCCGGCCTTTCTTCTCCGAATTCGGCCATCCCATTCCCGAGAGCGAGAATCGGACCGAATTCGCTCTTGACATTATCAGAGAGCTCGAGATCTCCGCCGGCGGGACTGAATCGCTCGCCGAGTTCGTTGGCGTCGTCGTCGGCGGCTTGAGTTTCACCACAACCTCCGGATCCGAGCTCCGCTCTTCGACGGCCTGGATCTAGATGTCGGAGATCTTCCAGAGGCGGGGGTGACGAGGCTCGGAGATCTCGCCGGTGAGGAGGCGGGGGTGGACGGGGACGAGAACGAAGGGTCCGAGGTAGAGGGGGAGGCGATGGAGGGAGTGGCGGACGGGCGCGGGAGAGGAGGTGGGGTGGCCGATTAGCGGGAGCTAGGGAGATTTGTTCCTGATTTTGGGAAAATGCGGATTAGGGAGGTAGAAGGGCAACCCCAAATCAGCGTGTTTTTTGGACGGTCGAGATCTGTTCTTTATTTTTTTTTTGACGATCGAGATCTATTCTTATTTCTCACCCTAAGACACATTCTTACATGAGTCTTTCTCTTAAAGTTATATCAAATATATTATAAAATCTTTTTATTTAGATTTAATATGATATGATAGTAAAAAATATATTTAATATATAGAAGGAATATGTTTCTTAGATATAGTGGTAGAATTTGTCATTGATGATTTTAAAAAAATATCATTATAAAATTACGAAAAATATTTCATAAGTAATACACTATTTTATTAAATGGGTACAATATTAAGATTATGATCTATACATTATGACTATCTAAAAATACTATTGTAAAATAAAAAGTTTATGATAGTTTTTTTGTATAAAGATAGATTGAGATTTATATATTTGGATAGAATTATTAATTAAACAACTCAAATTATAAGATAGAACTAATAAGTTTGTATTAGATTGTGATAAATTTAAGATTTAATAAGATAACTTTTTTAATAAAAGGGTGATGTGGCGCAATATGGTGGCATAATTTGCTTCCGCTTTAGTATATAGTAACTAGTAATAGTGCCCGTGCCCGGGAGGGCACGACTTATATAAACAAAATTTCCTATGTTTCCTCAATTGTTACTATGGACTATAATTTTTTTATTTTAAATAGTTTTTTGAAAATTCAATTTCAATTAGATAGGTCTAATAAAATAATTTGCATTTTAAAGGAATGAAAAGCCTTTGGTCATTTATGAATAAATTGAATGTTTTATATCTTATAAATTTAATATTTTAATTGGATATATTATATTATACTATTTCAATCAGATATATTATAGCATAGTTAAGAATATAATATTTGTATAGATAAAAGATTTAGTAAGTTTTTTAAAATACATAAATTCTTTTTCTAGAGTATTTTAAATACATATTAATCAAAAAAAAACTCAATTTAAGATTTGTTAGTTACTAAATCAATAATTTTTGGTATTATATTTTAATTAATTTAGTACATAGTAAGATGTTTATATAAATAGTTTAATAAATTACAAAATTGATTGAAGGCAAAAAATATCGATCAAATTATGAAAATGTTCAAATCATGCATAGGTTGGTACATACGTATTTTTCTCATTGTTTTGGATAGAATATTATTCTATGCATAGATTTGGATAGATTTTTTTTAAGAAACTAATTAAATGGAAATCAATAAATAAGAAGAAATCTAATCAATATCTATTACTATATACTAAAGCGGAAGCAAATTCTGCCACCATATTGCGCCACATCACCCCCTTATTTAAAAATCTATCTTTTTAAATCTTGATTTTATTATAATCTTATACATACTTAACTAAGATATTAGTTCTATCTTAGAATTTGAGTTGTTTAATTGATAATTCTATCCAAATATATAAATCTCTATCTTATCATTATACACGTTTAATTAATACATAGATCTATCATAAACCTTTTATTTAAAAGAATATTTGTTTTTGTCATAATCGATAAATCATAATCATAATATTTTACCCATTTAATCAAATATCATATTAACTTTAAATAATTTTTCATAATTTTGCTATGATTTTTTTTAAATCATCAATGGTAGCAAATTCTACCACTAGATTTAAGAAAAATATTCATTCTAATAAAATAATATATTAAATAAATATTTACAATCATATCATATTAAAATATCAATTAAAAAAAGTAGATTTTATCTTTACCATATATATATATATATATATATATCACTAATATTGCATATTGATTACGCTTTAGAAAAAAAGATAGATTTCTTAATTAAGACAATAATTCGTTAACATATTTCATTACATATTTATATATTTATTATTTAATTATTTTTTCAAAAAAAAACAAATAACATATATACGAGATAATTTGGTTTTCTATTTAACTTACTAAATATTATCTTTATCTTTAATATTATAATATATTAGTCCGAGTTTTTATTTAACTTATTGATTTTATTATATAATTTGGTTTACATAATTTTATTTAAATGCCAAAAGATTTGTATTAATTGTTAATAAAATGTGATAATGCATCTTATCTTATGTCATTTTTCTCAATTATTTAAATATATGTTTATATATGTATAAAAGTAAATATATAAATAAAATTTATTTATATATACGATGATATACAAGAATTATGTCATTTTATAATCCAAAAAATAAGCGTCATTTTAAAACAAAGTATACATATAATAATATTTGTAATTATATAGTAAATTCATATACAAAGCAATAAATAACACCCCCGTACAAGGTACGGGTCATTTGCTAGTATACTTCTAAACCTGAAGTAGTTAAGGGCAGTTTCGTCAATAAGAATTTTTAAACCGCCCATCCTATTTATAATTAAGTGATTTATTATGGCAAATTTCTATCCATTCATATCTATACACAATATATCATGATATCCATATTTTTAATAACTGATTTTTATCTTAATTTTCTATCCATTTGTGTAGCACAAGATAAGTTATTGTCCCTATATATACATATGAATCACAAACACAAACACGTAATTACTTAATATCAAACTTTACGTAGTTAAACTTTACTTAGTTACATTGTTGATCAAACAAATATGAGCAAATATTTTTTAGTTATTGTTGATAAAACTTTACGTAATTACTTAAACACAAGATAAGTTATTTTTTTTATCTGACTTAATAGGATTGAGCCATATAATGGAACCAAAAAAAGTTTTAATATTTGGTTTATGTTTAACATTCGATTTCAAGGGTCTTATTTATCGACATGGCGTGACAAATAAAAAACTCAATGTATATGACATATAGATATGAACTTAAATTATGTACGTACAAATGGAATTAATAGTTTTGACATGCAAATTTTTAATTACACAAAATATTTTTTAATTTCTTAATCCTAATTATGCATATTATCATAATAATATGAAATATAGAATATACATGGAGATTAATCTAAAAGTTTATTAAAAATTATCTATGTATTAAGAATAAAACTATTAATTAAGTCGGTTTGTGATGAGTCAGTACAAGGTCAAAATATTATATAAGGAGAAGAAACCTATTTATGGAATCGATTCAATAGGTTGGTCATTTTTAATCCGAATTGAGTACAAGGTTGCACCGTTATGCATGGAAAATAAATCAATCAATATGGTTGATTCTATAGGTTGGTTCTTTTGAGTCATACGTATTATGTATTAGTTTGGGTTGTTAGATGTGGGGAAAAATTCTATTTATAGGTCAGTTCTGTATGTTAGTCATTTTAAATTCGGATTGAGTACAAATTTTACATATGAAGAATAAAGTTATTAGCATGGTAAATTGGATATGTTGGTCATTTTAAGTTCGGATTGAGTATAAGTTCAAGTTGTTATATATAGAAAATAAACATATTGATGAGACCAGTTTGATTGGTTGATCTTTTTGAGTTTTGATTGAGTATATGTTTGGATGTTATATATAGAGAACACATCCATTAATAAGGTCGGTTTGGTCGGTTGTTTATTTGAATTCAGATTGAGTGCATATGCTGTTGAAATTTACATGTCAATTGGTAAGGTCATTGCAAGTTTAGCTTAGTTGGGTTCGGTGGTTAGAGACAGTTTGGAACCATCGGTTCCCCGGTTTCGGGAAAAGGGAAACATGAACCGTAACTGTCCTTGGAACCAGAGCCGTCGGTCCGGCTCCGTACGGTTCTAGGTTTGGCCGATTTTGACCCGGTTCCCCAACTCCAATGGAACCGGACCCAGGTCTAGGTTCACGTCATTAATGTTATCGGTAATTTAGGCCAAATCATCATGATTTTCTTACAAGCTTAAGTTGACCAATTCGTGAAGAGAGTCGATTATTTTATACTTCCGTTTGACACCAATGTTTTTTACCGACATGAAGACGAATGAAAGTTAATTTTATTTATTCATTTTAATATATAAATGTGTATTGATATTCAAACAATTTTTGATATGCAATTTTAAAGTTAGAAACATGGCATTAAGTCATAGTGTACATAGATCATATTTAAATTAATATATTACGTTTTCAGTTAAAGAGTTATCGAGCAAGTATCGGACTTAACTAGGTTCACTCCATCAAATTCGATTTTACTCTACATAGGTTCGTATCAATAAGATTAACCAATCGATCGTTTCTACATGTTACAGTTTTCACCATATTTATTGAATTAAAATTATTTATATATTTACTTTACATTACGTACTCATATCATATATAAATTAATATATTTAAACGTTTATTTAAAAAATCCCCGGGCAAGGCCCGGGTTATAACTAGTGTGGGTCTATACTGAAATTTCAACCAATTAAACAAATTGAATTATTTTAAAAAAGATGGGTGATGCGATCCAATGAGGAGATGACACATGTCAGACTAAATATTATTTCTAATCTCCGCTTTAGTATATAGTTATGATGATATGATGATGATGATGATAGATTACTCGTACATAGTGTGTACGTTAAACTAAGTTATTAATCATAATTTGGGAACAAAATCAAGTTAAAAACGATAGGATTTTATAATTCTTTTTTTTTTTTTTTTGGTCAAAAGGATTTTATAATTCTGAATTCAAAAGATAGAGTAATATTGTTAACCAAATCCGAGAAATCGTCAGCCCACAATTCTATCCCTATCCAAAAAAGATAAAATAAAATCAAATACACGCCTCCTCCTTATTCCAATTTCCGACTTTTTCTCCAAGTCTCGTCTTGTCCGCTTCCTTCAGCCTCTAGAGGTTCCCATATTACTTCCTCTGTAAGTGATCTCCGTTCCAATTCCATCCCATGGACCATGCTCGTCAAGTTTTCGAATCTATTTTGTATTTTCATCTTCCTTTCTTTTCCCTTTTCGTTGTAATGTGCTGTGATTGGTCCGATAGTCCTCAAACATCTATACTTCTTCTGGTAGGGTTTTGTGTTTAGAGCCCTAATTTTGAGTACGTTGAAGTGTTTTGAATGATCCATGTCTCGAGAGTGGAAAATTTTCCTTACTAACCTTGATTTTCACGCATTTGGTGTCTCGAGAGTGGAAATTTTTTCTTGTGCAATTGCTTGAGGATAGTCAGTGTTGGTTGCTGGAGCCTTGTACTTTGCCTAGTTGACTAGTTGACTGTTATGCTCTTGAAGCTTTCATCTGAATGACCTGTTATGATTATGTCCTGTCCAGCCTCTCAATTTTACAAGGGTTCTTCGACTTGTGTGTGATCTGTTATAATTAGAAACTTGTTTGTAAGCTTACCTTAGTGGACAATGGCTCCTTTTTTCTATCATATAAAGGCTTTATATTATAGTTTGAATGATTTGGCTTAATTTGAGGTTTAAATAGTAGCAGTTCATTCAAGTCAAGTGCATCGAAGACAAATACTAGGGTGGCATGAGTAGACTAACCTGTTGACTGTGATGGAAAATTTTCATTAGAATTGGTTGTGTCTCTGAATATCCATTTTTAGTGCATCAATTCATCTTTGAATATCCATGTTCTTGATATCCTGGTTGATGAATTGAATTGATTGTCATCTTCCAGCAGCTATAATATATAAAGCACCGGAAAATGGGTGGAAGCTCGATAGAAGATGATTGGGATTTTCCGGCTCTCACTAATGGGCCTCGTACTATTGTTTTGGTTGGACGCACTGGTAATGGGAAAAGTGCTACTGGAAACAGTATTTTGGGAAGAAAGGCTTTTAAATCCAGAGCAAGTTCATCGGGTGTCACAAGCACTACTGAGATCCAGAGTACTATGCTTAAGGATGGACAAGTTGTGAATGTCATCGACACCCCAGGTGATGCTTGCTTGATGTGTCATGCATCAAGTTATCTCTTATTTTATTATAATCTAAGATGGTGTGGCAGAAATTGCTTGCTTTGCCATTATACAAGTACTTGTAACTTGTGTATTGTTTTCTGACATGTTATGTCATCGTAGGATTGTTTGAATCTATGGTTGGATCTGATAATCTTACATGGAATTGTTAGCTTTGTCATATACAAGTACTTGTAACCCATCTGTTGTTTTTTGGCATGTTATGACATTGTAGGATTGTTTGACTATACCGTCGGATCTGAATTTATTGGCAAAGAGATCGTGAAATGTATTGACTTGGCCAAGGAGGGGATTCATGCAGTAATTGTAGTTTTTTCTGTTAGAACACGATTTTCTAAAGAAGAAGAAGCTGCTCTTCATAGCTTGCAGACATTTTTTGGACCTAAAATAATTGAGTACATGATTGTTGTTTTCACTGGTGGGGATGAGCTTGAAGATAATGATGAGACACTAGACGATTATTTGGGTCGTGAATGCCCAGAGCCTCTCCAGGTAAGTGTTCCTCATAGGAAAAAACTGTTCTGTTGATAAACTGATGCTTGAGTTTTATTTATGACACCGCTCCTTTCGTGTGGTCACGAATATATGCAGGCACTTTGCAACTCTTAATTATTTGGTGATCCTATTGGTTTTTTTCTTGTTTGCGCAGAATGTTCTTCAAGTTTGCAGAAAACGTAGAGTACTTTTTGACAACAAGACCAAGGATGAAAAAAAGAAAGCATCACAGCTTCAAGAGCTTCTTACCCTAGTAGATTTGGTTATAGAGGATAATGGTGGACGGCCTTACACAGACAACTTATTTGCCGAATTAAGGGTGATGACCTCATTGTCTGATTTTTCCATTATGGTAATCAAATGTGAAAAAAGTGCAATCATTTTCTGACTTCAATTTATCTTCCAGAAAGGAGCAATGAAACTTCAGCAGCAGGAAGAAGAGGTCAATACCTTGCAAGGGTACACAAAACGAGAAATAATAGAGCTAAAGGACCAAATGCACAAGGCATATGATGAGCAACTTAAACGAATAACTGAGATGGTATGATTCTCCTTCATAAAAGATCAATGAACTTATGATTACATTTTTTTTATAGGTCCTGAGGAGTGAGGCTTAATCTCTGAGGAATAGGCTGGTTAAATGTGTTGTCATGGAGAAAATGTATGAGTTTGTCAAAAATAAAGGATAAGAAAAATGATCATGAATAGATATGCAATCCAATAATTAAGCTTTGCCCCAAGTTCATTTACTGATTTGCATTTAACGATTATCTTAGCTAAGTATATATTGTTCAATTATCTTTGTGCATACTTTATCTTTATGTAGTAGGGCTACTTTGAATCAGGATTAGAAGTTTTCGCTTCCAAAATCCTGTGCATTGAGCATTTTATCTTAGCTTGAGTATATTGTTTATTGACTCTATTCATCTGTGCACATACTTTTGGACTTGTAAATGACATCCTCTAAATTCTGAAATAATAGTTTCTTTTCCACATCCCATCTGTTGTACATGCAATAGTTCGAATGGCCATTTGATACAAGTGATATGATTTATATTGTGGATTGTTAACTCTATGTGGATCCAGTAGAACAAATAATTTAAAGATAGATATGATTATAAACAGGATTCCAATATTTGCATTATTAACAAATGTTTTGGTTGTCTCCATTCTGTTGCTGTATGCTTAGCTGGTCTTCAAACTATAGTAGAATCAAGAATATAATATTTCCTACTAGATTTCTTATTTCCTAAGTATTTGTAAAAACGGTAGGGGATTTGATTTGTCTTCTATAGCTAAACTGAAGCACCTTCCATATCAAATTAAACAGAAATTTAGGACATTCAATTGGCTCTATGTGATTGCAAAATTAGAAACTTCTATACATTGATGTTTATTCTTTGTCCGGGTGGTGATATTGCAATCATGAGCATCCATTATCTGGTGTGAAGCTCAATTTTGATCTGTAACTTCGATTGTTAAAGTTAGTGTATCAATATATATTTGCTTAATTATGGCATGTTGTAGTAGTTAGTTAGCTAATATTTTATACATTTAGGTGGAGTCCAAGCTAAGGGAGACAACAACGAGGCTTGAGCAACAGTTGGCTGAGGAGCAAGCTGCTCGCCTAAGAGCGGAGGAGCATGCTCAAAATGCTCAGAAGATATCAAACGATGAGATCCGTAAGCTGAGGGAGAATCTGGAGAGAGCCCAGAGGGAGACCGATGAGCTTCGCAAGCAAGCTGCATCTGGCAAGTGTGTTATCCTCTGAACTTGATCAGATTCTTGCATCAATGCTAGCATAACCTGTTTGAAACCCCTTCCTTTTTTTTTCTCGTATATATACGCCTACCCTATAGCTGTTTGAAGAATGAAAGCTTTTGTCGTGCATGAAATTTTTACAACTTAAGTTTGCAAGGGATTGTTGTTGAAAAAGTGGAGTTTGTTTCTTATGTATGGACATTATCATGCTTGCTATATCAAAAAGTCTATAAATAAACCATTTCATGTTTAGTAGGATATTGGCATTGTTTTTTTTTATAAGCTAAAAGATCTTTTTATCCAAAAGTTTCATTTGTTTCTCTAAAAAACCGTGTACTTCTCTCTATTTTTAACATTTCTCAATACACACAAAATAACTTTTCTCCTCAAAAGTTCTTTCTACCAACAAGTGAAACAAGCCCAATCTAGCGGCTCATCTCGGCTATTTGTTTTTTCCGAAAACATTTCTTTATTGGTAGTGTCGTGTTGTAAGTTCGCTACGAATGTGAATGATCATTTACAGATTACAATTTTTAGAAACCAAAAGAATAAAACGCATCTGGAAGTTTAGTTCTATATCCAAGTGAGTTCTTAAGGTGAAATCCTTAATTATCTCACCTTTAAATCTTTTAGTGATGTTTTCTCAAAATCAATTTGTGAGAAGTATGCTTTGTGGTTACCCTTCATATCGGAAAACTTTTGAGATTTTCAATATTGGGAATTTGTAAATATCAAATCTAACCGTTTTCTTCCATATCTAGGTTAGAAACATCAACATAAGCCTGATCACTTTCAATCCATACAATACAATTTTTTCCTTTAAATATTGGAAAAATGAATTTAAATAATACCAAGTATCAACATTGAACCAATAATAATACCAACTTTAAAAATCATTAAAAGCTATACGAACTATTCACGTATTAACCAAAAACGATACCGGACTATTTTCCATTACAATTTCCGACAGACTTGCTAACATGGCAACCGGAAAAATGACATGGCACATCTATAATTTCCACCTCTTTTATATCTTTTTTTTTAAACACAAATATAATGACAAATCATTATTTTCCAAAAAAAAAAAAAACCTAAATCAAACACAAATTGAACACATCTGTAAAATCTAACCCAAATCAATTTATATCATCTGTCATCTTCCAAAAGAGAAAAAAATTTGACATTTACGAACACAAAGAACACGTACATGAAGAACAAGAACACAAAAAGGGATTTGTATATTGGAAAATAATACAAAAAGAGATTTGTATATTGAAATCATTTGACGTGGCCTCCTTCCAACACCAACCTTCGAATGCCCTCCTTGCATAACTGTCGACTTACCAACCCCCGAACGCCCTTCGCTCGCCGGCCGAGCTCGACGGCAGGCCCGCCACTGCCACCCTCCGGTCACCCCGACTCCCGCTCTCTTCCCTCTATCTCTCACACCCGTCCCCTTTCCCTCTCGCGCTCACGCTCAGCCCGCCATTGGCACTCCCGGATCTGGCGACAGCTGGCAGCCCCGATGCCGACTCGGGTAGCCAACGCCCACCCCATCCAGAGTGCTTGTGGCGTAACGGTGCTTCGTGGATTCGAATTTGGGGGCAGATCCCCAATATTAACGATTTTAAAACCCTAGATCAGATTTGAATCAGATTTTAAAACCCTAGAATCCCCAATATACAGATGTGTTCAATTTGTGTTTGATTTAGGTTTTTGTTTTTTTGTTTTGGAAAATAATGATTTGGCATTACATTTGTGTTTATAAAAAAAATATAAAAGAGGTGGAAATTTTAGATGTGCCACATCATTTTTCCGGTTGCCATGTCAGCAAGTCGGTCGGAAATTGTAATGGAAAATAGTCCGGTATCGTTTTTGGTTAATACGTGAATAGTTCGTATAGCTTTTAATGATTTTTAAAGTTGGTATTATTATTGGTTCAATATTGATACTTGGTATTATTTAAAGTCATTTTTCCTTAAATATTTTATTTTACCTTTTGCTAACATTCATAGCATATCTCTATTTCACGTTTTCCAATATAAAATTTTGCAAAAAAATAACCTTTCAACCAAAACCTACTTTTTAACTAAAAAGTGAAACAAGATCATTATATTTCCAGAGACAAATATTTTTTACATACAATTATACAAAGGAGAGATTCATAAACCAAAACATGAATTTTTTATAGATAGAAGTTTTTGGTACAATAACTCGAAACAATTTATGGGTCTACTTATTCACATACCGATTTGAAAGAAAAGTACATAATACCTCAATGATTTTGGACTCTTGTTCTCGTACCTTTCGCTTTATTCCCCTAATAATTGCATCGGCAATTACGGGTCGGGTCAATCCAGGTTGCTGGTGACCCGACCCGCTGTACACCCCTAACAATTAGCATGTTGATAATTGTGATTATTATCATATATTATCTATTGAGTTTCATTACGAGTTCCAACCACGGGTCATTTTTCACCCTACGGCCAAATAGATTTAACAGATTAATAAACTTCAAACGTAACTGCGACTTAAATGATATCCCGACCTCTGGTAGAGAACAATACTTTTGAAAAGCTTGATAGAATTTTAGCATGCGATCAGATTATCCAATGGTATCCATCTTTTTTTTACCAAAAACCGCAATGTTTTTTCATCCGACCATTGCCCCATCTCCTACGAACTACCAACTGAATATAATATCAAAACTTGGCCTTTTAAATTTGAAAAAAAGTGGATTAGCCGAATAGATTTTTAAAATCTTGTTAGACAAGCTTGGAGACATAACTCAAGTGGATCACACATGTATAAACTGGTCAAGAAAACGCAATTAGTGAAGATCAAGGCAAAAGTTTCGAACAAGACAACATTTGGTAACATCTTGGAGCAAATTATTAAGGTCGATGAAGAACTATTAAAACTCTAGAAAGAAATAATTGAGCATATAACCAAGCACTTGTGCATGAACAAGAACAACTCGGAAAAAATCGAGAATGCATAACACAATTCCAATACTCAATATTGGAAACAAAGAGGGGAAAACATCCATATAAAATTGAATGATAGAAACACCAAATACTTCCATCGAATAGCGAGTGGAAGGCGAAACAAAACTAATCTAAGAGAAATAACCACAAGAGAAGGCACTCAAATTACATGACTAGAGAACATCAAACGGGAAGTTCATAATGACTTTCAAAAAAGGTTTCAAGCCTTGAAACAAACGAAAATAATATACGAGAAATCACACAACTCATCCCTTAGGAAATAAAGGATGATGACAATATCTACCTCATCAGACCGGTATCGAATAAAGAAATAAAAGATGTAGTCTTCGACATAGAGGAAGACAAATCGCCAGTTCCAGATGATATGTTATCCCGTTTCTATAAAAGTACTGTCATATTGTAGGTCCTGATGTTATTAAAGTGGTGAAAAGCTTTTTCCACTCCAGTAAATTCTAAAACAAATTAATCACACCTTTATCCCCTTACTCCCAAAATGTGATAATCCTAGTTCAACAAATCATTACAAACCGATAAGTCTATGTAACACCATTTATAATGAAATATCGAAAATTTTGACAACAAGACTTAAGAAGGTAATGGGAAAACTGATTCATCCGTTGAAATCAGCGTTCGTTGAAAACTGAAGCATCCATGATAACACCCTAATAGCTCACAAAAAAATTCACTCATTTCGAAACAAAAAAGGGAAGGGGGATGAGTTGCTATCAAACTCGACATGGAAAAGACATATGATCGCCTTAGTTGGGAACTCCTTTCCCATTTAATAGAGCGTTTTGGTTTGTACTCAAAATTCATCAATTGGATTAGAGAGTGCGTGTGTCGAAATTGTTTCTTTCTCTTTATTTATTGGTCAACAACGGCTCAACTGACTAGTTCAAACTATATAATAAGGGGCTCCGCCATAGAGGTGTTGGCAAAACGACTTTAGAATGCTTGCACAAACCCAAAAAGTGGGATTAGTATCCTCATAGCGAGGGGCAGATAAAAAATCCCTTTCTTAGCATATGCAACCGATATAATTATCTTTGTTAAAGCCAATAACACTGTTTGCTAGAACGTTAAAAACATCACTAATGATTGTCGTCAAATATCCGACCAAAAGGTGAACTTTCATCAATCTGCTTTCCAATTTATCGAAAATATCCCCAACTTGGCAAAAAACCAAGTAAAACAAATTTTACACATTACAAACACATTTGCACTTGATAAGTATCTTGGATGCCCTATAATAAATGAAAGCGTGAACTAAAACACATTTAATTCAAACACATTTGCACTGGATAAGCATCTTGAATGCCCTATAATAAATGAAAGAGTGAATAAAAATACATTTAATTCAACCATTGTTTAAAACTAAAGAGTAACTAACAAAATGGAAAGCAAACACGCTATCCCAAGAAAGGAGAAAAACGCTTATTAAAACATATTTTACAACACAACCAAATTATCTTATGCAATCCTTCCATCCCAAAAGCAATTCATAACGAGTTGGATAGAACCAACAAAAATTCTTTTGGAATAAACAAAGTAGACACAAACCTTTAATTAGTTGGAACTCAATCTACAGATCTTTTAAAGTCGGCGGACTAGGCATAGCGAAAGTTGATGACATGAATCAAACACTCCAATTGAAACTATTGTGGAAAATCATCTTTGAACCAGGGAACTCATGGGTTAAAATTATCTCTAAAAATACCTCAAAAATCATGAACTGTGGAACTACAAAGAAACAAAGTAATACTTCTTGACAATGGTCGAAACTCACGAGCCTTCATAGGCGTTTCTTATTCGGCCTCATGTGACAAGTGGGAGATGGAAAAACCATTCGGTTTTGGAAAGACTGCTAACTGGGTGATAAGGAGCTCAAGCCTAAACATGACTATATCCCGCACATAGATTGGAAAGAAACTGTCAACAATTACCTCTGCTCAAATAGAACGTGGAACTTACACAAACTTGAGCAAGTCTTAAATCCTGAAGATGTAAAATCTAACACGAAAATTATTCTACCGCTAAACACCATTCCCGATCGAATGTACTGGAAACCTAGCTGGAATGGCTGGTTTTCGACTAATGCAACACTAAAGTGGATTTAGGAAAGAAATAGAAGTCCTGCTTTGGACCTTGAATGGATTTGGAAGTTAAAACATCTCACCCAAACAAAAAAAAAACTTTAGTTGGAAAATGTGCAGGAAGGGTCTTCCCACCAAAGCACAGTTAGTAGCCAACGATATTATGGTCCCACAAGGATGTAGGTTTTGGCGTTTTGCAACAACTCTTTAGAAGATGCTTATCACCTTTTTATAGAATGTAATAATGTAAACCAAGCTCTGACAGGTCTCAACCCCGAGATTCACCAAAAAAACTAGACTAATAAATATACAGAGTCGCCATCCTGGAAATGTCCATGAAGAGATCCGCAAATTGCTTGTGTTGTGCTCTTCTTCTGCAATAAAAGCATTTTCGATAGGGATGTCCAAAACTAGCCTACTCCGCAAATTGTATTTTTTTTTTACTAAATTCATACAAAAATTAAAATCTATTACTATATACTAAAGCGGAAGCAAATTCCGCCACCATATTGCGCCACATCACCCCCTTATTTAAAAATCTATCTTACTAAGTTTTGATTTTATCATAATCTACATATACTTAATTAAGATATTAGTTCTATCTTAGAATTTGATTTGTTTAATGAATAATTCTATCCAAAATTTATAAATCTCTATCTTATCATTGTACACATTTAATTAATACATAGATCTATCATAAAATTTTTACTTAAATAAAATTTGTTTTCATCATAATCTATAAATCATAATCATAATATTTTACCCATTTAATTAAATATCATATTAACTTTAAATAATTTTTCGTATTTTTATTATTGTATTTTTTAAAAATCATCAATGGTAGCAAATTCTACCACTATATTTAAGACAAATATTCATTCTATTAAAATAATATATTAAATACATTTTTACTATTGTATCGTGTAAAATATCAATAAAAAAGTAGATGTTATATTTACCATATATATTTCTAATTAATAATAATTCTTAACATTTTCATTAAATATTTATATATTTAATTTGTTGAATAAACAATAACATATATATGAGATAATTTGGTTTTCTATTTAACTTATTAAATATTATCTATATCTTCAATATTATAATTTGTTAATCCGAGTTTTTATTTGAACTTATTAATTTTATTATAAAATTTATTTTACATAATTTAATTAAATACCAAAAGATTTGTATCAACTGTTAATAAAATGTGATAATGCATTCTTATCTTATGTCGTTCTTCCTAAATAATTTAAATATATATTTATCTATGTATAAAAAGTAACTATATAAATAACATTTATTTATATATATGATGATATATAAGAATTATGTTATTTTATACTCCAAAAATATAAGCATCGTTTTAAAACAAAGTATATGTATGATAATATTTGTAATTGTTAAAGTAAATTCATATACAAAATAATAACTAAATAAATAACACCCCCGTACAAGGTACGGGTCATGTGCTAGTACTCTTCTAATCAAACTCGTTTTTCTCTCTTATTAAAAAAAAAAACTCGTTTTTCTCTATGCTACCAAAAAAAAAACAGAATGGTTTTCTCTAAAATAAGGGTAAAAAGAACTCGAGTACTCCGTTACCTCCCAGGCTCCCCCAACCCAAACGATCACCACGCGACGCCAATTTACATCCAGTTGAAAGCCTGACATCCATGCTCTTCCCATTTTGGTAACTCATTTCTCCTGTCTAAACTAGTCCCACCACAATTAGATCTTCTTGTGTTCTTTCCTGGGCACATATTGATTTTAATTTTGTTCTGATTATTTCGTGTATTCGATCTTTCGCCTTCATTGATTTTTGTTGTTCTGGTACCTGCTAGAAAATTGGATTGTATACCATTCGGCG
The DNA here is from genome assembly GCA_963924305.1 of Polygonum maritimum. NCBI lineage: Eukaryota > Viridiplantae > Streptophyta > Magnoliopsida > Caryophyllales > Polygonaceae > Polygonum > Polygonum maritimum. The sequence goes on along the minus strand of OZ002735.1, from coordinate 28,468,674 downwards.
CCTACCTCGAAATGACAGTATAATCTACGTAATTTCTAACCAGCTCGCTTGGTAGTGACAGGGCAATTGGATAGTATCTGTTGATTATGGCTGCTCAAGCTGTTTCTTTTGATAAATCTCGCTCACGATTGAATGGGTATGTGTATATTAATCTTGTGCATTCAGCTTTATTGATTTTTAGACTTTTATGAGCTTCAGTTTTGCCCTCTGACTTGCTGTGTTGAACAAAATTCTGTTTCATGGAGTTTCAATGAAGAGGGCCTTATAGAAAGGAGCCAGGATCAAGAAGCTATGGTACGTGACTTTATGTCATAGTGTCGGTGCAATTCGCTTATATTGGTCTTCTAGACCCTCTTCTAATGAATTCCTGGAATACAGGGTCTGCTTGCAAGGCAAAGGGAGCAAGAGCAGGAGATTATGTTTCTTAAAAAGCAGATTTCCCAATCATATAGTAAGGTGCAATGCTATAAGTCTATAACCATCGTATACCCTTATTTGGTTTTCTGTGTAAATAGTTCAAGTGAACAACATGCTTGGGATCATGTCTCAGGAGATGCAGCTGTTAAACGAGAAATATGCAGCAGAGAGGAAATTCGCCGAGATAAGAATGGTTTTGGCACTGCCCTTGATCACTTCTTACTGGTAGCTGCTTGTAATATTCTAAGCTATTGGGACCTTTTTGATGTGATTATTTTGGTAGGTCATGGATGAAAGACAAAAGGAATCCATAGGTTCAGCATTGAAAGAGTTGGCCCAGAGGAAAGGTGACATTAATGAGCACTTGAGAGTAACCAACGACTTGAAGGTAGCAGCTCTTTCTATCTACATTGTTGATTTGAAAACTTTCTGTGCTAAAAAGCTATATATGTTGCAAAAGTGCTCTCGAAGTGTAGTAAGATTGGTCATCATTACTAGATGAAGGGCTTGGATGAGATAAGGTGCTTAATCTGGTGTTGACCCATCTTTTTATCTGCTCTGGTTTGCTGCATTTGGATGAAAATAAGCAGTTTACTTAATTACTCACTGGTTCTTGCTTGAGAATCACAATTGGGATGTGAATATCTGCTGTGAATTCATGCACTTTTGTAGCTTCCTTGTGTGTTTCTTTGATTCACTATCATTATGTAGAGGTTCTTCTGTTGAATGAGAGAGATTTTCTAAGTAAACTAGTACACCGTTTGAAGCTAATTGGCACAAAACGATTAGGTGATAATCCCTATTATAGTACATAATACTATAGTGGGTCTAGGATTACTTGAGAAATGACCTCATCAAATGATAGTTTCTTGTTTCTTTAAATCTTTATAGAAATGATCAGGCAAGTTATATCAGCAGGAAGTGACAATTCTTTTCAGCTATCTCCTTGCCGAACTTTTATGCACATGTGAAATATATATTTTCAGGATGCAGAAGATGAAAGATATATCTTTATGACATCATCACTCGGTTTATTGGCGGAATATGGCTTATGGCCCAGTGTTGTTAATGCCTCTTCCATTTCCATCAGCGTTAAGGTAGTATCCAAATGTTAATCTAAAACTTTTATTTGGTTAATGCCCTGTACTTTCTTGTGCTATATAATGATAAAATTCTATGCTCCAGTCATCTATACGTGTTTCTTTGTGTGAAGTTTCCACAAACATATGTAGGCATATACACACTGACACCTCATACACATATAATTGTATAATTTTTTTTTCCTAAAACAGAGAAATATTAAGAGAATAAATTGGATTTAACCCAGACTACAATATAATGTATATTGTTTCTCCCTAATTTGACCGATAGATGCAATAGATGTAATCTACTTGAGCAAATGGCATCAAAAAGAAACTGTGTGTGGAAGTAATAGGAATACATTGTATGAAAGATGAAGGTCAATTATTAAGCTTAATCCTAATAGAGTCACCGGAGCTTATTGGATAGGTTTCATTTATGAATACATCCATCCTGATAGCACAGTAGTTTGAACACCAATATCTCTCATATAAATTGGTTTTTATCTTGGATATGTGATAATCCTTTGTGTGTTAATTTGTGATATCTCTCTCTGCCTCCCAGGCACTCTTCCTATCCTTTCTCTACTTTTTCCAAAATTGTATTTCCTTATATGCGATTATAAAGCAGGTTATCTCCGTGCAATCTTGAACACTAATATCTTTGTTTCTTGCCTATTCTGTGGGACTTAATTTGCAGCAACTGTATGAGCAACTTCATTGGAAGATAAGATCTTGTCAGGTAAGTGTTAAGTCTTAACTGATTCTCTGATCATATTATCGATTTATTGGACAAGCATACCACAAATTTCTATAGTGATTGCAAGTCTGTCTCAGCCATCAGCAAGAAGGGTTTCCTAAACTCTTGGATGCTTTTGATGATACATTTCAAAGAAGGAAATAAACATAAACGTAATTTCTGCAATGTAAAACCTATATTGCTTTAACAATTGAATAATTATGTCATATATATATTAGGGCTTTTTCATTGTAAAGATCTGATATTAATTTTTTATATTGGTTTGTTGGATCATTTCACAATATTCCTTGCATTCATTTTCTGCTTTATATTAAGTCCAAATGTAGAGTTCCAGGACATATATGCCATAAGAATGTCCTTATAAAAAAAGGCACATGGTCAAACTACTGGACCAGTAAGTCCTTGGGCCATCACTCGCTCATTCTTATGACAAGAATTAAGTGGTTATTCCTTGCCATCAACCATACTGATTAGAATGAGATGTTATCTACTATAGGTAGAGTATAGTGGTGATAGCAGTGTCCATGTTAAGTTTCTTGTTTTTTGGATTTTAATGATTCTCATACAAGAATATTGTACTCGTTACTAGTTATGATTGCAATTGGTTATGGGTGGAGCTACTCTTTGTCTGTTCTTTCTGTGGTTGGGTGGAAATTTGTTTTTACGCACAAGATGTCTTTGTTGACGACCCTTCATTGATCACAACTACTTAGAATCCTAGGAACTGTTCTTTTTTCATGTAAATTTTTTATAAATTAAAGGTACGAGGGTTTGTTTAACATTTAGGGAAGTGGTAGAATGCTAATAAATTGATGATTTCAATCATGTGTGGTAATACTGGAATTCACTTTCCTTTGCAACTCTTTTAATATCAATTACAAACATTTTAGTAGTTGCCTTTGAACTTGCACATCATGCATGAATTGACATTCATAGCTCGATGCTGATGAATGAATTTTGTGGAGAGTTCTGGGACTTTTTTTTGTTTATTGTCCATGAGTAAACCTAAAGAGCAGGTTCAAGATCTCATGTCAATCTTGCTAATAAAACAGGAACAAATAAGTGAATTGAATACTCTGCATGGAGATCATTCGCAGCCTGGAGTCTTTGAGGATGATAGTTCTCATCCTAATACATCCAATTTTCAGCCTCCAACAAATATGGTGCATATGTGCAATGGTCAATTGTTTTTTCCCCCTTTCATTCCCTTTCCTTAGGTATTAAGTTTGATTTATTTTTATGCAGAATGTAAATGAATGGTCATCATCTAGTCACAACAATCCTGAAATGCATCAAGAAGTTGATAATGGCAACTTGACATCCATAAATGACAACTCTCTGGATTCATGTAAGGCTATTCCTTATTGGTTAAATGTTGACTCTTAAGTTTTACAGAGGCTTTTGCATCGTGGTTTGAAAAACTGGACTGGACTGTTTTACCAGTTCAAACAAAAGCAGGGTCCTGAATAGACCGGACTGGTTTGGTCCTGAATGGTCATTAACCATGAGTCTGAACCTACATCAGAAGTTTCATATATAATGAGATTTAGAAGCTGGATTTCACCATCTGGTTCACATAAAGGAATCAGCCATCTGAATTAGACAATGTAGATTGGATCATAATGTATGAGTTTGGATCAACTTGACTTCTGAAAAGAAAGACATGTCTGCCAACAACATGAATCCTTACTTCTATTTTTCTACTAGTTGTATGACGTTTGTAATATTTTTGTGGAAGAGCTAACCAATTATTTCTTTCAAAAGATTAGGAGAACTTAAGCATCCAAACCATGGACCGAGTGGGCCATGCAGCTTGGGAAAATACGAAATATTTTTTAGGAATGATGTTATATTAAATGTTTGGAGACGTCCTTTGTAAGTTATTTTCTGTCATATGCATATCATTTGGTAAATGGTTGATAAGTTGCAGAAAATGTGAGTTTTGTAGTTTGTACTTTCGTACAAAGCTATATGGCACTGGATGGGTAAACTGATGTTATGTGAAGTTTGTTGATCATATTCAAAGGAAAGAAATGTATCTTGTGTATTTTCTCTCAAAGTAAGAGCAATTAATTAATATCTAGAAGAGGAACTCCTCTGAGTTCTTTTCTTAGCTATTGCCAGCTGAATGGCACAATTCTGGATCATCATGGAAAGAAAATGCATACCAAATGGCCTTGTTGGAGAAAGTCATTGACTGGTTTACAAGGAAGTTTCTGAACAGTCTGTAGGTTATCCTGATTAAGAACTCCTTTAGTATTCAAATGAAGAGTTTTTGTATAGACGTCTCGGACTATGCTGCTCTGTTTGGGTCTTTGTATGCAGAAAGATTGCATATTTTTTAATAGCTCTGATATTGTGATTACTTGGTTTGATCTAGTTGTGTCCTTAATTAGTATGTTTAATTTGTTGTCCTGGATGTTCTTCGTAGTCTAATGTTTAATTTCCCCCCAGATGATGGACCAGGAATAGAAGATTTCCAAATTATTGGTGAAGCCAAATTGGGAAGTAAACTTCTTGGATGTGGATATCCTGTCCGTGGAACATCTCTCTGTGTTTTTCAGGTAAAAGATCCTGAAATTCTTTTTGTAAGGTAGACTTCCCATATTTTACTGTGTTCTAGTCTATTAATTGATTACTTTCATTTTTGTTCCTGAATTGTAGTGGGTCCGTCATCTTCAGGATGGGACTAGGCAATACATTGATGGTAAGCACTGAACAATGTTAACCATTTAGGAGAAGAAATAGCTATTGTATTATGAATCTGCCCACTACAAAACTTTTCTTTTGATACCTTGTTTTCTGAGTGCTTTTACTTAGGTGCCACGAATCCCGAGTATGTTGTCACAGCAGATGATGTTGACAAGTACATCGCTGTTGAATGCATACCAATGGATGAGAATGGTCGCCAGGTAGAGACCAACTGTCTGATTACTTTTATCTTGTTACTTTTCCAAGGTCAGAGTCTTGCATGAGTTCCGGATTCATATATTGGCAAACAATGCATTTAATCAATTTAAATTGCTATATAATATGCTTTGAAGCCTATATCTGCAAACGAATTCTATATTTCCTTACGTTGACAAATATTGGCCAACTAGCCACTTCAATAAGTTATTCTTTTACTTTTGTATATAGAATGCTGTGCTATCTCTATCTGTCAGCAAATTCTTTTTTTCAACAAATTGTTTTTTTCTGTGTTGAAATTAGGGTGAAATTGTGCGTCTCTTTGCCAATGATCAGAATAAAATAACATGTGGTAAGCCAAGTGCATTCCATATTATTTCATGTTTTATATCTTGCTTCCATATGCTTATGCATAATTGCTGGAATGTCCATTGATACTCCAGGCTAGAAGTGTTTGCAGTTTCTAATGTGTGCTCCATCCACCAAAAATGATAATGTCATTTTGGCTGCTTCATATGATATGAAAGATAATGTCATTAAACTAAGAAATGTACAGGTGTAGAACATCTGTTTATTGAAGAAAGTGAAGAAAAAATGGAGAACTTACTACCTTAAACTGTAAAAAGAGTATATGAACTCGTGATGGGATAAGATTGTTATCTCTATCACCAAATGGACGAATGAGGAAACATACTTGTTGTATATTGACAATGTCAGTGCTGTGTGCTCCATGAACCAAAAATGCTTTACTAATGTGAGTACTACAACATAAATTCATAGGTTAGTCCATTTTACATGATTATCTGATCTTAACTAGTAACTGAAATTCTTAGGGAAAAGTTAGCTATGGAGGTTCTAATTATTAAATCTCAAATAACAGCCTCCAGGTCCTCCACATTTCTTTGGCTGATCCTATATATCTGGATGGTTTAATGATGATGTGGTTTGTGAATACCTATTTAAAGATTAAGGAATGAACTAACAAGTTAAATAATAATAATAATAATACGAATTGAGATCCAAATAATAATATCATTGAATTTGCAACAATGGTTTTATTTCAACCATGAGTGATTAGCATAGGGCAATAATAAGATTTTAACATCTGCTATCCTTGACTCCTCTTGCTTCATTAGTAATCACTTTAACCTGTAGTCATTGATTAACACCCTAGAACATGCTTCTAACTAGTTTGGTATCCTTTAGGTTAGTAGAGGGAAAATGATTCCCCATAGTCTTCCAACTCTAGCTGTAACAGGGATAATTGCTATATCGTAGTACTCTTTCAGCTAGGCAGTGAAGACTGGCAAAGACAATCCTAACTACTGAAACAAGATCTTATGTAGGAGATATGCACATATCTCATGAAATGTTTGGAAAATTTCCCCATGTCAAGAAACTTCCATTACTCTCATTGTTAGGTGTTGACTGTAGTTAACACTGAGATATCCAGAGCCAAAAGATAAAATGTTCTGGAGAGTCGCCCTAGTTTTAAGAAACAGGAAAACCTTATCTTACCCAACTGAAATACGCTAATTACAAAGGAAAGAGAGAGCGTCTTATTTTTCACAAGTCTTCCTCATTTTTGATACCAAGTATCAACCTTAAGTCACTCATAAGAAAGTAACAATATAAGACTGTTAGACTAGAGGATGATTTAGTTAGGGATTGAGTGGATCTTGACAGGATCTTGACAGAAATGAATAAAACAGTAGCAATTCTATGGAATTGATAGGATAAGAGAGATACAAAAATATCTCCAATGAGAGACAAAACTCTCAAAGGAGCCAATCTCAGTGGAGAACCCTCCTCCAAAGAGCCCAAGCCTTTTGGCTGATTGTTTGATCTCAAATCTGGATAATTCCTCATCTGTCACCCTCTCCTATTTAAGCTAAAGGACAGCAGCTTGCTCCCCAAGACACACATAAACCCTTCCCTTTTTACCCCTCTAATTAAGTTGATTTACAAGTCATTCCATTAATATACTCTTTGCTGAAATAAAGCATTTCCTGTCCTAACAATGCCACCCCCTTCAAACAACCTTGTCCTCAAGGTTGAATTCATAAATGATGCACCAGACTAGGATGAATCAGTTAGGAACACAGGGTGGGGAGTGCAATCCTGTTGAGCTGCTGCATTTGCTTGGGTAATGGATAACACCATGCTTTGGTGCATTAAACAACACCACTTAAAGACCCCTTTATCTAGTGAGCTGTCACCTTCCCCTGTAGAAATGAAGTGCATCACATCAGGAGCAAATATCATTAGCTCCCTCTCATCCTGGAAGTGAAGGAGAGTTTCCTGAATTTCCTCAACCATTGAACTATGCCTTTTCTCTTCGTTCCAAGAGAACTCTTCATCGCTTGTGACCTCTGGAGGTCGAGGGAATTCATTGAATAGTTTCAGAGTTCGGTTTCCGGATTGATTCTCTTCCTTCAACTGATCACAACAAGGCTTCCCATAATCCAAACCCGATGGAAGTTGTGGTGGAGGTTCTGGCGGTATTGGCAAAACGTAATGCCCCTCCTCTCCATGATTCTGAGACTGTAGCTTCCCTGCAGCTTCCCTGATTTCCGCCTTCGAATTAGCCCTGACCTCAAGGCTGTAAACGCAAGCAAACTCTGACTGATCCGATGGTTGCCATGGTGGGGGTCCCGGTGGTATTGGTAGAATGAAGTCATCACTGTACCATACCCTATGAGATATAATGGCCCTTGCCGCCCCCTTCAAAGTAGCCTTGTCCTCAAGGCTGTATAGAGAATCACAAGCAGATGCCGAAAACAAGATTTGATGCAACTCAAGGTCACCGGGGTCGTCGCCGGCGGCGTCTGCCTTGCCGTTAACACGCAGAGGGACAGGACTGGCGGCTGCGAGGACAACAGAAATCGAGGGGATGGATTCTGGCCGGACGAGCTCCAGGGAGGGATCAGGTGGTTTTGGCGGCGGTGGCTCGAAACCCCGACGTTGAGAATTGGAAGCTAGCGATTCTAGATGAGGAAGAAGATGACTAATGTCTTCGTATGGTCCCTCATATGTCCTTATGGGCTTTTTCATAAATTCAAGAAGATAAGGCCCAATTGAATAAGTGTTATCCGGCCCAAATTCACCAGCCCGTTCAATTTCCTGTTTCATAAATAAACCCGGTTCTTCAACCCTTTTATTCAATACTAGATAGAAAACCGGTTCAGCTGAATTAAACCCTAAAACCCACATGGCGTTTTCCGATCGTGCTTCACGCGCCGCCGTCGTCACTATGTCCTCGAATTCTCTAGCTCTTTCTCCTCTGTTCAGCCAAAAATCCCCATGGTGATCGTCCACCTGCTTCTCTTTCGTTCTTATCTGGCCCTGATTCTCGCCTATCTTCCCTGGAATAGAACTGCTTCTCTGAGAGTGTAGATCATCTTCTCGGCCAAACCCACTCCGACGAACGTCGGTCAAGTCGAACTCGTCTGCGCTCGGACTGATGTCAACTTTCTCTCTTCTCTCTTTCGTCCAAGGCGGTGGTCCGAGGTGTTCGAATTTCGGCCCGACTTCGATACCTGGTTCCTGTCCCGTTCCCTCAGCCCTATCACGATAGTTGCCGAGACGTATAATGTCGGCGTTGAGGTCGGATTCCTTCTGCGGAGACCCGTCGACATTAGCGAAAGCCTTCCCTCGAAGATCGTCGTTGCTGCTCTTGATGAACTCGGATTCCTCCTTCCCCACAGGTTCCAACTCAAACTTTGAAATGATCACTTCTGAAAAATCTCCAATCGACTCTTCATCAGAGATGAATTCATCTCCTCCTGGGCCGCTTGCCTTCTCTAACGACCCCATTGACTCTTCCTCTTCGACCTCCTTGAGATATACTTCTAGCGCAGAGGTCCAACGCTCCACTTGGGCTTGGTAGATACCAATTACCCTGATCTGTAAACCACTTTCATCAGTCTCTTCTTCTTCTTCTTCAATTTCTTCCTTAGTCACTTCCAGACATGACCCTAGCATTCCAACTTGGATTGCAAGATCATCCCAATCAACCCTTGATCTGTTTTTCCCCTTTGAAAGCCATGAAGAAAATAAATTCCAAACTTCCTCAACCCAGGTACGGATGAACTCCATAACTTCTTCCCAATTCTTCTTCGTCATGTTCATCCTCATATCTAACCCTCCCATGATAAAGCTCTCAATGAAAGCACCAATTTGTTAGACTAGAGGATGATTTAGTTAGGGATTGAGTGGATCTTGACAGAAATGAATAAAACAGTAGCAATTCTATGGAATTGATAGGATAAGAGAGATACAAAAATATGTCCAATGAGAGACAAAACTCTCAAAGGAGCCAATCTCAGTGGAGAACCCTCCTCCAAAGAGCCCAAGCCTTTTGGCTGATTGTTTGATCTCAAATCTGGATAATTCCTCATCTGTCACCCTCTCCTATTTAAGCTAAAGGACAGCAGCTTGCTCCCCAAGACACACATAAACCCTTCCCTTTTTACCCCTCTAATTAAGTTGATTTACAAGTCATTCCATTAATATACTCTTTGCTGAAATAAAGCATTTCCTGTCCTAACAAAGACACTGTCGAGGCTGCTACTCACCAAGCAACCCCAGCATTTATGTTCTTCCTTATGTTGCGAATAAAGGGCCTGACAACAACTGCTCTTTTGACAATCCTGAATGATCTAAATTGCATTTCCTTGTGGAATCTCTAAAAATTCTGTCTCTTTTTTTGTTTGTTTTTGTTAATTGTAGACCCAGAAATGCAATCAGAGTTGGAATCATACATTTCCAGGGGTGATGCTACCTTCAGTGTTTTGATGATGGTAACTTTAACTTGTGTTTCAGTGATAAGCTGGTAATGTGACATTTTAGATTTATCACAATTGCACTGAGACTTGAGGTATCATTTAGAGCCTTGAATGTAGAAAGAAGAGGGTGTTGAAGTTTAATTACTTGCTTTGTTGATCATAGCTTGACGTATACTGTGGCTATATTCTTTGTAGCTTTTTGAATGCATTTGCCACCAAAAATTACAAAAACACTAGGAAGAAAGGTTTTTCTTTTGCTCAATGTCACATTTTTCCCTGTGCCTTGTGGTGTGTAATTGCCTTCCTTGGATGTCAATTTAAAGCTCAATAATCATTATGGCTAAATTTATTGAGGACTAATAAGTCAAAGGTGACAACTAGACTCGTGAACAAACAAATATTGCCTCCATATATATCAGGTTTAGTACTTCTGCAAAGATGATTGCCTTTCTTGGATTCTGTAGAACTGTTTAGGAAGCCATTGAAAAATCTATGTTCTACCAAAATTATTGTGCAAGGGCTGTAGTATGTGAGGTGGCATAGGAATATAAGATCAAAAATTGATAAAAGTTGAAGGCATATGCTATATTGGTATTAGCGAGAAACACAAATGGCACTTAGAGAATCAGAGGGACAATCCCCAGCAAGTTCTAATGTTTAGTTGATTCCATTATGTTTTTGGACAATAGAGAATGTGTTTAAAAGCTTCGTCCACCTCAGTTTCACTAGAATTGAGTGCATTCTCATTAAACTGCTATATGTTGATGATCTTTGTTAGACAATAATTGGCATAATGTTTTCCAATGGCATATGCAATAGATGGACATACAAGAAAATTGGGAGCCAGCGAATTTTATCCTCAAGAGGTCAGGCTTCCAAATTAAGATTAGCAAGACAGGAACTGTACAAATTGCTGAGAAGTTTTCAAAGGACTTGTCGGTAGGTACCTTTATGTGTGTATCGTTATTATTGAATGTAAAGAGGTTTGTCCCTAATTGGTTGCTTGAAAACTGGGTCTGCATCATTGATGGAACTGTTCTCTTATTGCATGGAGAGCCCACGTGGTTCTATGAAACTAACCTGACCTTATCTAGAAGTTTGAGATATATAACCCATGCTTTTTATGTAACTACCCCGAGCTTGTAATGTAATTCTCACAATCATGTATGGAAATATTAAAACCTTTAATGTAGACTTATAAGATCCCAAACTTAGTTACAAATCTAAGAACTGCAGCAACTGCTAAATCATTTCTAAGCCAAATATTAGCTTGTTAGTCATTATCATGCCGTTTCGCAGAACACTATGGCCATTACATGACATTATATAAGTTGGTAGCTATATGCCTATATCACAGCTATATTTCAGTAATATTATATAAATTTTGGTATTACTATATAGATCATGAAATCACATGAAGTAGAGATTGATAATGCAAAGCCTATGATGGTGGATTCCCCTTCTGATGATCTTTTCTTATCTTAAATTCTTTTTACACAAACACACAACAAGATAACCATACTACACAAACTGCATGAGCATTCTATGCAACAATCTCAAAGGTTATAATTTTGTTTTAATTGATGATACCCGAGCTTATTCTGCTTTCCTATGCACATCTTCTCTCATATATTCTGCAGATCAAAGTTCCATGTGGATTATCAACACAGTTTGTCCTAACAAGTTCAGATGGATCTGTATATCCCTTTAGCACACATAATGATGTCCGGTAAGAAACAGTTTGTCTTAAAAGAAGATGTTTTATGCATCTTGATAGAATGTGTAGTCATCTTATTATGGGGTATGATCTTTTGTTAAATACTAATAAGCTAGTATATTATTTTATGCAGAATGCGTGATACTCTTGTATTAGCAATAAGAATGTTCCAAATCAAGGTAATATTCAATTTCTATACTTCAAACCACAAAGTTAGTTGATAAAAAGTACGATATCTTGATTGTTGAAGTCAATACATGGGATGTGCTATGTCGTAGTCTGTAGACTGTTGACTCTGTAGTGATTGTTGTTTTTGTTTCGAAATCCTTTCCTGTGAATTTGATTAATACTTGTAATTTGATTAATACTTGTAATCATGCATAGTGATAAAAAAAAAATCACCTACACCATCAATATGGATTGAGTTGATTCATCAAGTGTCATGTAGGCTTGGGTTGTGAGTTTTTCAGGGAGATCAATGGTAGATCAAAATTTTTTGTTTAGGTGGGATTTAATAAACCAGTATGAATCTACCCTCAATTTGATTATTGAATTGAATTCTTGTTCGACAAACACAGGCACTGGACGAGAAGAGGAAAGCAAAGACGGGCACATAGCCGCCTTTTCCCATTCTCACATCTCATCTACATAATGTACTTTGTTGTAGATGATTTTGTTGACTCGGTACAATTTTGATTTTTAACAATGTGATTGATAGATTTGTATTACATGGCCAGTGTCAAAATAAGAATGAAATTTGTTAGTATAGCACAACAGCGGACTGTAGCCAGTCCATCCTTGCATTGCTTGCTGTATAACTACAAGTCTACAACTGGTATTCCTATAGATCTTGATAGTGTGATAGATACATGCAATTTCAGATTGTCAGTGAGAACAAATTTTTGCCTTGCGTTTTTTATATTAATTTGGGTTGTGGTTTCAAGTTGCAATAAGACTGAAAATTGGGTACTATAAGGTTGCCTTGCAACATTTATACCATAGTTCTTGCCTTTTCCAAGTATGAAAATAGACTGGTTTGCAGCACGAAAAGAGAACAGCACATGTAAAATTAAATCATTAGCCAACGAAAGACCTGACAAACATGCTAATTAGATAATGAGCTCTTGAAATTGCACTCACTGAATTTCCATCATCTGCCTCTAAACAATAAAGTACAAGTCACAAACTTAAATTAGCCTGAGAGCAACAAATTCAGTACACCTTGTGCTGAAAAAGTCAATAGGAGAGCAAAAATTAATGTAGAACTTTGAGAGCGCACAGACCAAAAGATACTGACAAAAAAACAGAGCTTAGGTTCCAAACAGGGCTCTTTAAGTTGCCTTCTCTTCCGCTGCAGCTTCTTCAAAGGTCTCCCCCGGGATGAGTTGAGGGACCTCGTCTTCATCATCCTCTCCCGCATTCTTTTCACCAGCATTCAAATTTGCTCCCGGAACCTGCTTCTGGAACTGTTCTGCAAGCTTCCTCAGGTTGTCCAAGTTATCTGGGCCTGAATCAAATCACACAATTCAGGCAAATAGTTAGGTTCAGCTTTAAGTTTAGTCTCAGTAAAAAGATTCTAGATAGAAGAAATTTTGTAACAATCAATTTGACAACTAAAAGAAATATGAAACATTTCAAAACTTAAATGGAAACTCAAAGCAGAACAAAACATGCCCTAAAGATGTTGTTCATAGGTAACCATACCCAATTGGTTAATTATTCCTGGCAAGATGTCTTGCAATTCTGGAAAAGACAAAAGAGAGAGAAAAAAATCCAATGATCAGTTATCTGCCAACAAAACCAAAGTAGAGCATTTTATGATAGTAGGAAAGGTGTGATGCAACGTACTCTTCGTTTGTGGTGAGCCACTGACAACCCATGTATTAGCTGCAATGGCAGCTTGAACTGAAAAAACAAGGCACAAGTGTTAACAACACAGAGAATGGACAATGGATAGAAAATCTTTAACATCCAACAATGCAAGGCTTGAAAATTTGTATAGAAATTATGATAGTACATGAAATCATATGTAGTTGATAGTTTGGTGGACTATTAACTGACCTTTAGGATTTGTGAACTGAATAACTACGTCATCCTTGAAGATGTTCACCTCCTCAATTCCAGGGATAGAGTTCACTCCTATTCTCTTTAATGTGCTTTGCAGCCTTTTGTCATCTGTGGTGGTGGTTTTGTGCACGGCCTTCTTCTTTCTGCAATGAAACCAAGAAGAAGAAACTAAGTTAAAGCTTTTAGTTGTTCTTCAACAGAGAAACAATTGTTTTCTCAGGGTGGCACATAGAAACCAGCATAAAATGTTAATGCAGCATGTAGCTAATATGAAAACACAGATCATACTGGGCCCATTTGGATGGCACATCATATTGCATTATCTAAACGCACCCTAACCTAACAACTTTTAATATAAACTAAGCGAGATACCTAACTCAACAATGAAAATTCTACCACTGCATCCTTGAGTTTCTGTTGAAAGACTATTGTGAGATCTCTGAGACTAGAACAATCTAGAAGAAGATCAAACAGAATGAATCACAAGCTGTAAGCAAGAACGAGAGGAAAAGAGATATTTTGGGAATTTTCTTTTATTAGAAAGCAACTTGCTTCTTACAAGAGACACAATCTCTATTTATATACAAGCTACCGCTAACTAACTAGGATGCCACGTCAGTGACTAAATAGCTAGACTAAACTAAGCTAAAGATGCCACATTAGTGACTTAATACAATCCAACATATCCTATAACTATACAGTTAGCCCTTCAGTAAAATATTAATATGATAAGATGTAAAATACATTCAGAGTAATGGTGCATTAATCAAAATGCCAATTACTGAAAAATTCCTCCACATTAAGCCTTCTACAAAAAAAATAAAACAATTGCAAGCAATTTCAAATAATATGCAGAAAGACCCTTCAACAATCTTGAACTAACTTAAACCTTTTGGATCGAGCTACAATTCCGCAGGTTTTAACAATTGAGTCCCAACTATCTTGATTTCTAGGCTATTTCGAGTAGGGTAGGATCATCAGGGCTAGGTTGTTTTGAATTTTGTATTGATAAATTCAGTTAAATCACATAATGATAGGGCAAACACAATGAAGTGTGACTGAGCACGGACGGCAGACAGCTAGCATGATAAAACCATTTCCCACCTTCTTACACTTCCCTTTCCACCAGTGCGGACGGCACCAGCCATTTTCATGAGCTTGTCCCGATTCATCTGCAGTGGAAAAAAGAAGCATGAGACTATTGAAACAATCTCAGACAAAGAAATCATATCAGCAACAATTCCTTTCACATTTTTGCAGCTTGAGAGATGCAAACACTATCAAGAAACAGGACAATCAATGACAGTGGATCTCACTCACTATCCTGAGTTCATAACCCCAAATGACTCGCAGATTCAGTGAAACTCGATCAATATCATGCCAACCCACAATATGTCATCAGATTGCAATCATCCACAGTGCCCAATTACCTAATCTCCCTAATAAAAACCCTACATCTCTCGAAACACACAAAAATAAAACCCTAATTCGTAGAAATGAAAAATCAGCGATGACAGAGAACGGAAATACCTTGGTCGGAGGAGAAAGAGATGAGATGAAGGGGAAAGGGGTGAGTTGGTAGAGAGTCGACGGCGCCTTCTTTGGGGTTGTGGAGGTGAGTGAGAGAGTATTTAAGAGACGGACAAAGAGCTGTCAAACCTCGCACCTACACATTATCATAATTCGACTTTTGGCAGGCTTTTCATTTCGTTTCGTTTTCTTGTTGGGCCCAATTCAAAGCCCGGCCCATTATGTCGATGGCCGTGCTCAATATTCTTCAAGGCCCGCTAATTTGACGGGATAAAATACGTAAATCAAAGCATAGAAGAGGAGGTGGTCTTGATATTCAAAAGAATAAAGTAAATGTGAAACATGGTATGACATCTCCCTTGTGACTACTGCCAGCTCTATGACCATTATGCATCATCTTATGGGTAAGACTTCTGCTATTGTACTGATCCTCTATTTGATTCCATTACATCTCTTAATTGGTTGCCCGAATCTTGCATATCTGAAGCTTTTCTTGATGATATGGAACCTTACCTATTACTCCTTACCTGCCTTCTGGGGGGTAGGGGATCAAGTGCTCCCTTGTTGTCTTTCTTGTGAGGACTTCTGGGTTGAGGTGTTGATTCCCTGCAGGTCCTATGTCTCCACCTTTGCATATGCAACTTATTCTCCTTTGCTATTGGGTTTGATGTTGTTTGCCTACAGACTTGGACTCCCTCACTTGAGTGTGGTTGTAGCTCTGTCTGTATCAATATGTTCATCCCATTCCAAGTCGAATGATGAAAAATGGGTGCCCTTGGTTGTTCATGGGTTCCTTCTGAGACTTTATCAAATTTCATATGAATCTTGTTCTTGCCAACTTCACTTACACTTGTTCTTGCTTGTTCTTCGAATGCCTGCTCATTATACCAATTTAAATGGATCCATCTCACATGTTCATAAGTGTTTTTTGCCACCTTGCCCACAACAGAAGCACCATTCTCACTTCACCAATTGCATTCATACTCAAACTACATACCCATTAATTCACAACTACACCAACTCACAGGTTAGATTGACTGCTCCATTTCATCTTCATATGCTCCATATTCATGGTCCAATCAATGAATCTCTTTTCGGTAATCCTAATATTTGGAATCCTATAAGTTTTCAATCTCATTTGATTACCAATTTAAAGTATCATTTCAACCTGCGCATACTTCATTTTCAATTGTTGATTGTTGTTATATTTACCCAATATGATCAATTTCATTCTATGATTCCATATCACCTACCTCTTTTACAAATCAGTTTTGACAGATTTTACTATATGATTTCATATTTCTGCTTCCTTCGTTGTTATGAAAACTCCCCTGCCTATGATTCACTGAGTTGGTGGTCCTTTCATGGACCCTTTTTTGTAAGTCTTTATGCTCAGTTCTCATCTTTTGTACCTCAAGTACTATGTTTGCATCATCTGGGTGTTGTTTCCTCAGCACTGTTATGTAAAATATTATCAACATTTATTGCCAGTTTGACTACTCTTTCTTCCATTGATTATATGACTACTACTATTATTCTTGCACTTCAATGTCAATTTACCACTTCTGTGTCCATATGCAGCTTCTCCTCTATCTTTTGCAGGTGCATCTGTTGTGCTCTTCAGTTCTTTTATCTCTTCATGATGAACCTGCATGTATACTCCAATCTGTTTCTGCCAGTTATGCTACCATTCAGACCTACCACCTTCTTTTGTGCCATCTGCATTATCTGCTTGTTGTGTACAAACTTTGTTATGAATATTATGCCTAGAATGAATTATTGGTTGTACGGTTGCGGGTTGTATGTTAGCCGCCTGTACTCCCTTTCTTTACTCAAACTTGTGCTCCAAAACTTCTATATCTGTACCCTCATGATTCAATGTTGGATTTGTAATTTTAAAACTACTATTAATTCTTTCATTACTACCCTGTGTGCAAGTCCTAACACTCCTCAAACAAACATTACCTGTTCAGCTCCTCTTTTAACTCATGCTTATTTAATTTGCTGTCAGTATTTGCATATCACCTATATTCATGAAATTTACCCTTATTCCTTTATAAGACATCACAGCTTCTGTGTTCATCTCTGTTGGCTTTGCTGTATGCTACTCATTACCTTCTCTGCAGATTCATGGGCCTCAAAGCTTATGATTCTTTCTATTCACCATGTCCCTTGTGTTTGCTCTAAGTTTGTTTGGAATATCACTTTTACTACCTTGCATAAACTTCACAAATTAAAAATCATTGTGTACGTATTTTTACAGACTTTACAATCTCATGTTAAGGTTGCTCTCAGCTATCAACGCCTTGACTATGTTCATCAAAATTGGCTTTTTTTCACCTTCTTCTCAATTCCTTTATACATCTATTTACAAACACACTTAATCAGCAATAATGTTACATATTTTGGTTTGATGTTTCGGTTTGTTGGGTTAACCAATAAAATCGTCAGTCATGTTCATATACAATGCTTGTGGCTTTTGTTGCAAAGTCATGGCCATGGGTTTTTAAACTTTGGTTCAACCACTTATTATGATCATTCTCAAACGACCATTTTATTATGACTTGCGCCTACTGGAATGTGAGAGGTATTAGGAGGGTTAATTTCTGGGAAGAAATTGCCGTCCTATGAAAATTACATAAATTACAATTTCTATGCCTAACTGAAACCAAAACAGATATTCATCCTTCAGATGTTATAATTAAAAAGATCGGTTTTCACCATTGTATCTCGTCTCCTTCGGATGGTTCCAAAGGAGGCATTGCTCTATTTATCTATCACACAGATTTTACTCGATCATGTAAATTGTTATTACAAACGCCTAATCTAATCATTATGAAAGTTGACCATCCGTTTCACCCATACCTACTAATTTTTGTGTATGCTCCTTCTGGGGAGGATAATAAAACGATTTTTTGGTCGGATCTTGAAAAAACAATTGAAAACTTTCAACTACCTTTCTTATTAATTGGAGACCTCAATGAAATTGATAGTAGGTTGGATAAATTTGGGGGCGTTGCGCCTCTGCCAAGCAAATTTAACCGTTTACTCAACTTTCATAACAAAATGAACACTTTAAATACCAAATTCTCGGGATTCCCTTTTACTTGGAGGAAGAGTTCCAATTCTTCTGATAACACCTTTGAACGTCTTGATCGTGTTCTTATTCACCAAGACCTCGTATCCTCTTTTCCTAAAATTGTGGCCCATCACCACCCATTTACAACTTCAGACCATTGTTTGATTTCTTTTAATTTAAATACTAAAACAAAATTAATCAAATACCCCTTCAGATTCGAGAACGCGTGGATTGATAAGCCGTCTTATGCAAAATTGGTTAAAAAAGTGTGGGAATATAAAATGACAGGATCATTTATGTTTAAAGTTACAATGAAAATGCAACTTCTCAAAAAATACTCCAAAGATTGGACCAAACGATATATAAATAATAATTTTGAACAATTAAAAATATCTGAAAGACAGTTGCAACATCTACAAAACACACTACTTCGTGATCCTTATAGCACGACTATCCTTACTAAATTACAACAACATCTCAATAAATATAACGCACTAATGGATTTTCATCACAAATTTTGGGCTCAACGAGCAAAAACAACTCATTTACAGAATATTGATAAAAATACAAAATACTTCCAAACTATCTCAAAAATACGCAGGTTTAAACAAAACATCACTTCATTTCAAACTCATGATGGGTTGGTTATTTTCGATCATGACTCCATCTCAGCAAATATAACCTCAGAACTGGCAGCTAGATTCCAATCTAATGCAAATGTTCGTTTTTTACCACAAGATTTAGATATTATACCATCTTTGGTATCTGATAGTGACAATATAGCAATTTCTAAACAACCTTCATTTTCTGAGATTAAAGCAGCTATTTTTGATTTAGCTCTTAATAAAACTCCGGGTCCTGATGGATTCACTGCTGAATTCTTCCAAAATTACTGGTCTACTGTGGGTGCGTCGGTTGTGCGCGCTGTGGTAGCCTTTTTCCATTCTGGATCTATGCTAACCGCTGCAAACAAAACTTTTATTACATTGATACCCAAAATTGATACTCCAAGCTCAATAAATCATTATAGACCTATTAGTTTATGCAATACCATTTACAAGGCAATTACTAAGGTTTTGTCGAACAGAATTCAACATATGATACCGATAATTATACACCCTCTTCAGAGTGCCTTTGTTAAAGGCCGTTTGATTCAAGATAACGTCCTGATTGCCCATGAAATCTTCCATTCCTTTCATAAAAGGAAAAAGGGCCGCGTCGGTTGGATGGCTATCAAATTAGACCTAGAAAAAGCTTATGACAAAATCAACTGGAATTTTATTCGTCTAGTACTGACTAAATTTGGGTTCCATCCAAAATGGATTGACCTGGTTATGACTTGTATCACCTCTTCGTCCTCATCAGTCTTAATTAATAATGAACCTGGATCGGAGTTCATACCTTCTTGTGGAATCCGTCAAGGAGACCCAATTTCACCATTTATCTTTGTTTTATGTATGGAATATTTAACTAGAACTCTACAACGTGAATCGTCTATGACCCCAAACCATGTAGGTATCCAACTAACAAAGAATGGTTCGATCTTACCTTTCCTCAGCTTTGCTGATGACACTATTATCTTTGCAAACGCAAATGTCACAAACATGGAATTTATTAAAAACATACTCCATAAATTTTCTCAAGTTTCGGGATTATCTATCAACTATCACAAAAGCTCGCTCCAAACTTCTGCTAATATCACCCAACCTGTTGGATCGTTAGTACTGAGGGACGTCCTTTACTTTGGTAAAGGCGTCCTTAGATTAGGCGTCCCTACGAGGAGTAGGGGCGTCCTTGAGTAATGCAGCGAAAATAAAGTACTAAACAGATAAAGAATGAACGCAGTGAATTATAGAGGAACCACTCAAGACCAAGTAGTCCTTGAGTGTAAACCTCTACCTCCTTGGAGGATTTTTGAATAGTTCTTTCCTTTCTATTGAACGTCCTTACAGTTGTACTGGCGAGTCTTTACAGTTCTCTGGCACTTAGCTTTTCCCTAAGTCCACTAGTAAAGGACTCCTCTAAGCCTACAACTTAAGCGAGTTCAATCTACTAAAGGACTCTATTCCTACGTTCTGCAGTACTTCGCAGAACTCTCTTTCTCTCACTTTTTGGGATTTCTCTTACAAACTGTTTTTGTGATTTGGTTACAAGTCTCACTCGATCTAACACAAGTTCTAGCACTGTTCTTGAGTTAGTTCTTCGTGTTCTTGAGTGAGTCGCTTTCTCTTTGATTCTCTCTGAATATTCCTGAAAGCGTTGGCGTCACAATAAATGCCTTGGGGCTATTTATAGGACTTGGGGAAGGGCGTCTTTTCTCTGGGACGATCATGCCCTTCATGGACGTGGCTACAGGATCTTCCTCCACGTAGTAGGGCGGTGATGAGGAAGCTGCCTATATCCAGCTGTGTATGATGAACTTCGCTACAAGATCGGCCGCCACGTGTTGATGGACTCTGTAACAGGATCGTCCGCCACGTAGTGTTGGACTCCGCTACAGGATCGGTCTCCACGTGTCCTTGGATGATCAAACATTGTCGAGTGATGTCATCCTGTCGGCTAGTGAGTAAGGACTCCTTTCTTGCGTTCCTACTTGCTTGGGACTCCGTCCTTGCTCAAGTAGTCTCTTAGCTGGTCCTTACTTCCTGTTGGCTAGCGTCCCTAAGCTTGTGGAACGCTCATACACATTTGTTGTCCTTTTGGTCACTGGCGTTCCTGAACACTTGGACAACTTTATTAGAATCAAAGTGAGTTTGTCATATCAAAACTAAGGGACGGTTGTGTGGAACACTAACAAGTACGCAAGCGTTCTTGATAGCGTCCCAACAATTTCCCCCTTTTTGATGATGACAAACTCTTCAGCAAAACAGTTTTGACATTGGAACTTAGCATGCATGAAAACTTATAGGCGTCCTTTAATACTTAGAGAAATTTTAATAAGCACAAGTTTTCCTTTTCCTTCTTTGATTCTCTAACTTTTGGATTCTAAGGAGAGAAAAGCGTCCTAGAAATTTCTAGACGTTCTCTAGTTCATTCTAGCATGGCGTTCCTTAGACCTTTCACTTAATAGTCCCCCCTTAACACTTGCTTATTCTAGATAACTATTTTATAGCGCATCTCTGCAAAACTACACTTCCCCCTTTTGGCATCATCGAAAAGGATAACAAGTGATAAGAACGTTAAGCACAAAAACATAACTAAAGGCAGTGGAACGCTTAAACACACACAATGCAAGCAAACAGTGGAATTGCCATTCAAACAAAATTAGAGTTATTACAGACCAATGTCATAGTGTTTGAATTTCAAAAGAAGCAAAGGCGAAATAATAGGGGATTAAAAGGGGTGGTGGCAATCACTGAGAACGGCGCTGGTCTTGATAAAACTGGAGCAATTGTTCTTGAAGTTCAGCAGCCTTGGAGAACGCAGATGATAAGTCCTTTAAGGCGGAGAAGATGAGGCACTGGTTGTCCATTATTGCACCCATGAGTTCTGCTGGGGGATGCTGGGCAATGTTAGCAGGGGCAGAGGACCTGAACTCGATGAAGGAGCGTCCGTGGGAAGAGCTGGAGAAGAGGGAGTCCCTAAGAGCATTTGATCAAGGGTTGTAAGATCTACTACGGGCTCTTGATCTTGAGGGGACTCTTGAGGCATGGAATTAAGCCTTGCGGCCTCAGCCTCAGCAGCTAGGCGTTCTTCTTCTGCTTTCAGTCTAGCTTCCTCAGCCTCAGCTTCTAACTGTTTCAGAACGGACGGGAGCTCTTCATTGTGCCTTATCTCGACGAGTCCTTTCTTGGGATTCCATTTTAAGCCAAGTTCTTCAGAAGGAGCGCTCTCATCATAAGCGTCCTGGGACTGCAAGATCGCCTTCACTACTCCAGGGTACGGCAAGGCGTGCCTCTTCCTTCTACACTTGGCCATGTGTTGCATAGCAATTCTGGCTAAGTTGATTGGACGGCGTTCAAGGATTGCGTCAATTAAGATTATGTCGTGAGTTTGCACAATTGAACGCTTCTCCTGCCTTGGAAGAATGGCGCGACAGATGAAGTAGTGAACGATTGCGCCAACTTTGCTCAGAACGTGAGCTACCCTGTCAAGTCCCATAGGCCTTTTGCCTTGAAAGATGTGCTCAACCAGAGGCAGTTCTTGATCAATCGTTTCAAAGCCGCCTTCAGGAAGTGAGCTAAGAGCATCGGATGGTGGCTTGCGTGGACTAAGACCAAGGAAGGAGCGCATTTGGCGTTCTGTGACTGAAGCTTTCTCACCTTCAATTTTGAAGTGGAGGGAGCCATCTTTTGCCTTGTAGCGTAAATCCCTGTAGAACGCCTTTACCTGTTCTTTGTCAACAGTGGTCGGCGCTGGTCCAACGTTCTGCCATCCTTGAAATTTCAGAAGCTCGAGGAGCTCCTGAACGGCTGCATCGTCAAATGAGGCTAGCCACTCTTCAGAGTAAATAAGAGGGCTAAGGACTTTAACGGGCACATCAGCGTTCTTCCTTTTGCGCTTGCCCTTAGGGGACTCAGAGTCCTCATCATCATCTGACTCGTCTTCTGCTTTCTCCGAGTCACTGTCAGAAGCGTCCTTTGAAGGAGCGTCCTCTGTGCCTTGTTCTTTTTCTGCATCGCCACCAGCTGTGGCTTGATCGGCACCAGAGGTCTGACCTTGGGACGTACCCTCGGCGTCCTGAGCCTCTGTCTGATTTTCTTGTGTTGTTGGCTCAGCGTCCGCGGGGACGTCATGGGATTCTGTTTGGATTGAGGGAGATGGGTTTTCTTGTGGAGCTTGGGAGGGGTTGAGGATGGGGAGAGATTGGTTGTAGGGTGGGACTTCCTGAGCATCACGCTCGAGCTCTTCAGAAAGGGATGGCTCGGCGTCCTTTTGAAGTACCTGGTGCTCGCCAGCGTCCTCAGCTACTTGTGCTTCAGCGGGAGCATTCTCAACTCCTTCAGCCTCGTCGTCGGAGTCCCCAACAACGTCAATGAAAGGGGAAACTCCTTCAGCATCGGCTTGAGGCGTTCCGCTGTTGCTCTCAGATGAGCTAGAGGAAGAGGAGGAGATGTGCTCGGGCTCTGGACCAGCTTTAACCATGAGCACCTTGGGAGATTCACCGACTTTGCGGCGTTTGAAGGTGCGCTCAAGGGCTTGACGCTTCTCAACGTCCTCTGGTCCACTCTCAGATGAGGGACGGCGAGATCTGGGGGTCTCGGGTCTTTGGGGGGAGAGATGTGGGCCGGGGCTTTGGGGAAGTTGGCAAGGTTTAGGGGGGAGTAAGGTTTGGGAGGAAATGGAATGAGAGCATTGGTTTTGGAAGGTTGGGGGGACGGAGGAGGAGTAGGAAGTTGGACGATTGAGATTGGTTGTGGAGGAGGAGTGGATTCCTTAGAAAGGTTGGAAGGCCTTTTAGTGGTGCTAGGCCTTTTTGAGGGTTTAGAGGATGGGACGCTGGATGTCTTGGCCTTTTTGAGGGGCCTTGGGTCGTGAACCTTTTTGGAGTTTCCCTCCTTTAAGTGGGAAGGGAACTTGTCCACAATCTCCGTTGGTTTGGAAGTGGAGAAGGGTTGGGAAGATTTGGAGGGGGGAGAAGAAGGTGCAGGACGCTTAAGTAATTTTTTGGTGGTAAGGGTAGGAACTTGAGGTGGTGGAGGAGAAGGACTTGGTACTCTTGCTTTAATCATTTTATAAGCCAAAGAGTCCTTTGGGTACATCGGGAAATCGGGAAGAACGGCGTTATGGAGGTCGGGGATAAGATCAAGTAAAGGACCCAGATTCTCACCTCCAAATTGTGAAAAGAAGAGAACGTCGTCCATCCGTCCTGGCAAGTCCTTGTAATTGGTGTTGTGGAGCCCTTGAATGACGAACCGTTCGATGAACCGCTCGTAGTTCCTTGTTTTGACGGCGTCATTCTTTACATCAGGTTTGTCCATGCGTTCCCTTATCAAGTTGTACAGCGTCCTTGGCTTTCTGTTGATGAAGTCCACTAGAGATTCATTGAGAACTATGGGTTTGGGCTTCTCTATGTCGTGGGACTTCACCAGCTTTCTACGCTTCCCGCCAGTGGAAGATCCGGCTACGTTCAACTGTCTTTGAGACATATTTTCAGATGAAGTGTAGAGAGAGAAAGTCGCCGGAGTTCTAGAGAGAAGTCAGAGCAAATTTGAGAGCGAGAAAGTGGTTGAGCGTAATAAATTTGATTGCGACTGTTGTGGCCTTATATAGAGGAAGCGGTGGCACAAATGGTAATTAACACTGTTTTACTGTGCGACACGTGGCAAAACTTCCCCCTTAAGATTTGAGCAAAAGCAACGGTCACTGTTCACACTTTCAAAAGTTCAAAATTCTGACTCTTCAACTGCTCCACAACAATTGAACTGGCGTCCTTTGCAACAAACACTTAGCGTCCTCTCCAACTTAGCAAAAATTAATCTCTTCAAGCAAACTTCTTTAAGCAAACCAACAACCAACTTACCGTTCTTGTGATCACCTTTCGAACCAGTTGAGAACAACGCAAGTACGTCCCGTAAAAGAAAATATGAAGCTCATAGAACGCTTTTGCGGAGTTCTCGGCTAGGGTAAGCTTAGAGTTCCCATCATTTCGGCTTATAATGAGGGTTGGGTGATCAGGGATACTCTTTTCAAGACAAAATAGAGAAAATTTGAATGGCGTTCCAAAGTAGCAAACACATTAAGTTTTAGACTAGCGTCCTTGCAAATATGAATTCAATGCATAACAGTCCTTAAACACTTAGAATCTACAAAACATAGCCAATCATTGAGAGAATAGTAGAACGGGACTTGCTACTGAAAAGTTATCATCCCCAAGAGCAACCTGAGATGCTCAAAGGGACGTCTATCAAGTGCCTTAGTGAAAATATCAGCTATTTGGTCTTCAGTTCTTACATGCTCCATACTAATGAGTCCTAGTTCAACATTATCACGCAAGAAATGATGCCTTATATGAATATGCTTTATGCGTGAATGAAAGACAGGATTCTTAGAAATTTCAATAGCACTTGTGTTATCACAACGAATGGGAATAGTTTCAAGATTGATACCGTAGTCCTCTAGTTGATATTTGATCCAGATAACTTGTGAACAGCACGAGGCAGCAGCAACGTACTCGGCTTCCGCAGTTGAAAGCGCCACAGAGTTTTGTTTCTTAGATCCCCAAGAGACTAAGCATGAACCAAGGAACTGCGCCATTCCTGAAGTGCTTTTCCTATCAATTACATGACCAGCATAATCTGCGTCCGAGTAGCCGACTAGCTTGAAGGACGTCTTCCTGGGGTACCAAAGGCAAAGATCATCACGTCCTTTGAGGTAGCGAAAGATCCTCTTGACTTCTTGCATGTGGGACTCCTTTGGATTCGCCTGGAAGCGTGCACACAAGCAAACGGCAAACATGATGTCGGGACGGCTTGCGGTCAAGTAGAGCAAAGAACCAATCATCCCTCTATAAAGCTTTTGATCAACGTCCTTTCCCTGTTCGTCTGCGTAAAGACGCGAGTTTGGAGAACAAGGAGTGGCAACAGGTTTGGACGTGTTCATCCCGTACTTATCAAGCATTTCACGGACATATTTTTGTTGGTGAATGCGCGTCCCTTCCTTGAGTTGATTGATTTGAAGTCCCAAGAAGAAATTGAGTTCTCCAATGAGGGACATCTCAAACTCACTACTCATTAAGGACTTGAACTCATCTACAAGCTTCATGTTAGTACTACCAAAGACTATATCATCAACATAGACTTGGGCAATCAAAATGTCCTTGTGAACTTTCTTTATAAACAAAGTTTTATCAATTGAACCTCTAGTGTACCCATGAGACAAAAGAAAGGACGCAAACCTGTCGTACCATGCACGAGGGGCTTGCTTGAGTCCATAGAGCGCTTTGTCCAGGTAGTACACATGATCTGGGTGAGAGGCGTCCTCGAAGCCAGGCGGCTGAGAAACATACACTTCCTCCTTTAGCTTTCCATTGAGAAAGGCAGTTTTGACGTCCATTTGAAATAACTTGAATCCTTTGTGAGCGGCGAAGGCAATGAGAAGACGAACGGCTTCAATTCTAGCAACAGGAGCAAAGGTCTCATCATAGTCTATGCCTTCCTCTTGCTTGAATCCTTGAGCCACCAGTCTTGCCTTGTTCCTTGACACACGTTGTTGGATCGTAAGTCAGTTAATGAGGGCGTCCTTAACTGGGTTAAGGGCGTCCTTTAGTGCAGCGGAAAATAGACTTAACAGAATACAAGATAAGTGGACACGAGTATTTATAGAGGAACCCCACTAAGACCAACTAGTCTTATGGGTAAACCTCTACCTCCGTTGGAGGATTTTCAATAGCCGTCCCTTATCTTATTAAGAGCGAGTCCTTACAACTTAGGCGAGTCGTTACACTTCTCTGAGCTAAGCGTCCGTCCTTAGCCTCACTAGTAACACTCCTTTCAACCTAACAAGTAACCTAACACTCTTAGCTATAAGGAAGCTATCACTCACGTCTCTCACGGTTCGTTGTGAGAGACAAACTACAACTCTAATTGATTTGTGGTTTGTTTTGGATTTGATGTGGTTGGACTTTCTTTCTCTTGCTTCAAGCTCACTTGATCTTCTTGATCTTCGTTCGTGTTCTTGAATGCTTCGGGAGAGCTTGAGAGAAAGTCTTCAAAGTCCACTCTTGCACACACATCCCGCTATGCATACTCCTTGGAGAGTATTTATAGCAGAAGTGATTCTTGTCCTCTAGCGTCCTCTGAGACTTGGCAGGATCCTCGATCTTTGATCAACGGTGCGATGAGCGTCTTGAGGAAGTCAACTCTGTTGACGCTTGGGAAGCCTCCGCGTGGGTAGGGGACCATCGTTGGGAAAGCGACGTCTTTGGCATTGTCTACACGTGCCCAGACAAAGGAAGCTTCCTTCTGAGGACTAAGGCCGGACGATGATGTAATCATGTTGGGGCGGCCTTGATTTGAATTTGAACTTCGTCCGTATTTTGGCGCGCGTCCCTTCTTGATGAGGACTCCGTCCTATCTTGCGCAGGGACTCCGCCAATTACGTTTAGCTTTGGAAGTTCTGGTAACATGCGTCCCTACAGCATAGGGACTGCTGTTCACTTGTTGTCCTTTTCGCTCTTGTGCGTCCACTGGACTTACCTGAGATCAAAACTTGGACAACTTATCAAATACATTTGAGTTTGTCATTATCAAAACAAGGGACGATTATTATTGGTTTAGATATTAACGACTGACGTCCTTAATATCGTCCCAACAATTTCCCCCTTTTTGATGATGACAAACTCTTTCAAATAATGCACACAGAAGTAAAGCTTTTAGCATGAGGAACTACACTTTGATTTTCTTTTCAGCTTAGATTGGCATGCAACACATTCTTTTAAGTGCGTTCTATTTTATTCCTAACTAACGACCTTTTGACTTGACCGAAATTCCCCCTGAACACATGCTTTCTATGATAACTTAAGGACAATCGCATCTCTGCAAAACTATACTTCCCCCTTTTGGCATCATCGAAAAGGAGAACAAGTCGAAAAGCATGCAAGCACAAAGTCATAACTAATGAAAGGTACGCTTAGACAAAATGAAGCACAAATGTAGTGAATGACATTCAGAATGAGAAACGAGAACGTTCATTACAGACATTCACAACAAGTGTTCAAAACGGGGACAGCGTCCCATTGTCTTAACAAAAACTCAAGAAATGATAAATTGTTTCAGGGTTAGAGAAAGGGGAGGTGATCATTTTCTGGGACGCTTGCCAAGGGCTTTGAGGTGTTGCTCCTGAAGATGGTTGTTCTGGGCAAGGAGCTCGTTGTTGCGCTCAAGAAGGTCTGTGTGGACGTGAAGTGTGTCGTGAACCTGCTGAATTAGATCAATCATTATGCACTGGTTCTCGATCATCATGCCCATCAGATACTTCGTAGAGTGCCTCTCAGCCTCATCAGGGACGCTCATACCATCGAGCTCGTCCTCGTCATCAGCAGCGTCCTCAGCTGGCGTCCCAACTACTTGGACATTTTCAGCTTCGTGATCTCCTTCTCCAGGTTCAGCAGCAGCAGCAGCTTGAGCTCTCCTCTCAGCTTTGGCTTTCCTTTCAGCCTCTTTCCGTTCCTTTTCCAGTTGGCGCTTAACGGACGGAAGGGGCTCATCACACCTGAGTTTCCCAACTAGAGGGAGTGTAATTTGCCTGACGTCCCAATGAATGCCAAAGGAACGCTCTTGTTTAGGAGCATAGAGTCCCTGCTGCTTCAGAATTTGCTTGACCAAGCCGGGGAAAGGAAGAGAGTGCCTGCCTCCTGTGCACTTGCCCATGTGTTCCAAGATTACTCGGGGCAAGTTTATCGGCTTGCGTTCCAAGAAAGCGTCCAAAAGAATACTATCAGTGATCTGAACAATGGACTTCTTCTCTTGGCGGGGGACGACCATGCGCACAATGAAGTGATGCGCAAGGACGCCCGTCTTGGTGAGGCAATGAGCAACTCTGTCCTTAGCAGCTGGCTGTCTCCCATTGAATATTCTGTTGAGGATTTCATCTTGGGAGAAACGGCCAAAGTTCTTGCACGGCAGATCGTGTAGAGCATCTTGCGGAGAAGGACGCAGGCCTAGCATTTTGCGGACGGTGCCCTCAGCAACTGAGTACTCGTCCCCATCGATTTCAAAAGTCCCCTGAGGCTTCCCGTTTACTTCTGTGATTTCGAACTTTGAGTAGAAACGGAGAACCTCATCAGGGTCAACATCAGCGGCCTCAGCGCCCAAGTGCGTCCAACCCTGGAACTCAAGAAGATCCAAGAACTCTTGGCGCTGGTTCTCTGCCAGAAACTCGGCGGTGAAGAGGAGCGGCGATAGGATATTTTTGAAGCGTTTCTGCTTGGAGCCATTGCTCACGATCACTTCATCACCAGCATCTTCTTCATCTCCATCTCCCTCCTCTTCCTCAGGTTCCTCATCCTGGGGAGGGGCGTCCTCGTCATCGGAGGCTTCATTCCGTTGTTCTTGGAACTCAACCATTGCAGTGTCCTCAGCTGTGGACGCCTGTTCTGTGGGAGGCGCGTCCACCGCTGGAGTCCTTGCCAAGGACTCTATGGGAACGGATGGAGGAGACGTCCCTTGAACTTGAGCAGCTTCTTCGACGGCCGGAGCAGGCGGAGGAGGAGGAGGAGGAGGTGAAGCTCTAGGGGGAGAGGGAGAGGGAGTGCGGAGCTTAGCTTTTGGGGGAGGAGCAGAGGAGGAGCTGGGCGGAACCACTGAGATCGGTTTCACCTTGAGCGGAGCAGAGGGAGGAGGCGGCAGAGTAGCAGGGGCAGCATCCTTGGCCTGGACCTGGACTTGAGGAGCGTCCTCTACCCTTGGAGGAGGAGGAGGAGGGAGTTGACGAAGGTCCTGCATACTCGCTTGGATCGCCTTCTCAACGGCTGCTTTCTCTGCTTGCTCTTGCTCTTGGCGCGCCTTCTCCTCTTTTGCCAGTTGAATTTCGGAGAGGCGAATGGCGGCCATTTCTTCATCCGTGACGCCCTCAAGCTGAGCAGAGGTCTTGAGGCGTCGTTTTGGGGCAGGAGGGGAGGAAGGGATTGGCTTTGGTGGGGAGGAGGAAGGGCCTTTAATTTGGAGCGATTTGGACGGAGGGGGAGAGGAAGGCCTTTTCCTTTTTTGAGAAGGGACGGAGCCCGTAGGAGCCACAACAAACTCCATTATATCAGGAAGTAGTTTGGCGAGCTCGTCCACGGTTCCACCAAAGGAGTCAGAAATGATTCCTGGCCCCATGAACGGTGGGTTGGTGTGATTGGTTTCTCGAAGGCGGGGCTTGACATATGTGATCATGAAGTAGTGGAGGAGGCGTTGGATTTTAGGAGGATGTTCGTGAGTGGACGCCCTAAGACAAATGTTGGCGAGCGTCCTAGGCTCCTTTTCAAGCCAGTCCTCAATGAGAGGGTCAAGGGGAGGACGGCGTTTGGGTTGAGAGGGGAGCCGGCCAATTGAGCCACTGTAAACAGAGGCTTTGGTGATATTTTCTGGCTCAGGCTCGGGTTTGAAGGGCTTCTCCAGAAATGAGAACCTCTTCGGCTGGGTTTTGGATTGAGAGCGGGATGGTTGTTTTTGTTGAGGAGGTTGGGAGCGAAGGGGTTGAGGAGGGGTGTTGGAGTGGCGGCGCTGGGTGCTTTGAGAGGAGGAATGGTGGCGAGGGGGTTCTTGTCGGCCGGAAGGTCTGCCTCTCGACTCCATTAATGACCGGCCTTTCACCGGAGGAGATCTCGAAGAGCTAGTGTTTTTCGCTGCCGACGAGGGTGAGGGATTCTTTGAGGCTCTTGTGTTGGCCATTTTTGAGATGGTTTAAATAGGGGAGGATTAGGGTTTGGAGAGAGATTTCGGGATTCGGTTGAAGATTTGGAAGATCTTTGAGATTTCTAAAAGTGTGCAAACAGCAGATGAGCGAAGAAAGGTTTTCGGAGTGCACAGGTGGGTATATATAGGAAGAAGACGAAGTTGGACGGTCAGGGGTAACAGGGTCTTTACACACAGCTTCCTCCACCCGCCTTCCCACACGTGGCTTTCTTCTTTGCTAAGGAATACAGCTGTTGAGCACTGTTTGCGCATATCCCTAGATTTTCGCTGACGATTCGTTAAAACGGTTTACCTTCCCAATTTCAACCATTCAAACTTCTCACAACTGCAAAGGACTCTGACCTGACGTCCTTTCAACACACAACACTACACAACACATAACTGAACCACGGCGTCCCATTCACTGATCTCAACCTCTGTAATTAGAACTCTGTACAGACAACTCTCAGCTCTTAGCACGCGTCCCTTTGATCACTTAGAACCATTTTTGAAAATCAAGCAAGTACGTCCCGTAAAGGTGAAACAAGGAATGCTCATAGGACGCGTTTGCAAGATTCTCGGCTTGGGTAAGCTTAGAGTTCCCATCATTTCGGCTTATGATGAGGGTAGGGTGATCAGGGATACTCTTGAGATGAAAAGCGAAATGAATACCATTCAAGGACACAAGCGAATACACATATCTTAGACTAGCGTCCTTTAAAGATGACTTTAATGCATGACACACCTTAAAACAAGTTCTCAACAAGACATAGCCAATCATGGAGGGAATAATAGAACGGGACTTGATCATTTAAAAGTTATCATCCCCAAGAGCAACCGGAGGTGCTCGTAGGGACGTCTATCAAGTGCTTTTGTGAAAATATCGGCCACTTGGTCCTCAGTCCTAACATGATCCACTCTAATTAATCCAAGTTCAACATTATCACGAAGAAAGTGATGCCTTATGTGAATATGCTTCGTCCTAGAATGATGAACGGGATTTTTGGCAATACTTATAGCACTGGTGTTGTCACACAAGATAGGGACTGTGTTGAGGGACGTACCATAATCTTCAAGTTGGTACTTGATCCATAGGACTTGTGAGCAGCACGAAGCAGCAGCAACGTACTCAGCTTCCGCGGTTGATAGTGCCACGGAGTTTTGCTTTTTGGATCCCCAAGATACAAGGCATGAGCCAAGGAATTGTGCCATTCCTGAGGTGCTCTTCCTATCCACCACATGGCCAGCGTAATCTGCGTCAGAGTAAGCTACCAGGTTCAGGGACGTCCTTCTGGGATACCATAGACATAGGTCATCCCGTCCCTTGAGATATCTGAAGATTCTTTTGACCTCTTGCATATGGGACTCCTTTGGATTTGCTTGGAATCGAGCGCACAAGCATACAGCGAACATGATGTCGGGACGACTTGCCGTAAGATATAGCAAGGACCCTATCATTCCTCTGTAGAGCTTTTGATCTACACTCTTGCCTTCTTCATCAGCATAGAGGCGAGTGTTTGGGGAGATGGGAGTATCAATGGGTTTTGAAGAGTTCATCCCATACTTCTCAAGCATTTCACGGATGTACTATTGTTGATGAATCCGCGTCCCATCTTTGAGCTGAGTGATTTGGAGTCCCAAGAAGAAGTTGAGTTCTCCTATGAGGGACATCTCAAACTCACTACTCATCAAGTTCTTGAATTCCTCTACAAATTTCATGTTAGTGCTTCCAAAGACTATGTCATCGACATAGACTTGGACAATTAAGACATCTTTATGAACTTTCTTTAAGAACAGGGTTTTATCAATGTTACCTCGTGTGTACCCGTTGGACAAGAGGAAGGACGCAAGCCTATCGTACCATGCACGAGGGGCTTGCTTGAGTCCATAGAGTGCCTTGTCCAAGAAGTACACATGATCTGGGTGATCAGCGTCCTCAAATCCTGGAGGTTGAGCGACGTACACTTCTTCTTTGAGCTTGCCGTTGAGAAAGGCTGTCTTGACGTCCATTTGAAAAAGCTTGAACCCTTTGTGAGCGGCAAAGGCGATGAGGAGGCGAATGGCTTCAATCCTGGCGACAGGAGCGAAGGTTTCATCATAATCAATCCCTTCCTCTTGCCTATAGCCTTGAGCCACAAGCCTTGCTTTGTTTCTTGACACGCGACCATTCTCATCAAGCTTGTTCCTGTAGACCCATCTCGTCCCTATTATGTTTTTGTTTCTCGGACGAGGGACGAGGGTCCAAACCTTATTTCTTTCGAATTGATTAAGTTCCTCTTGCATGGCCTGAATCCAATCAGCGTCCTGGAGTGCTTCCTTTAAGTTCTTAGGTTCAACCAAGGACACAAAGGCGTTGAAGGCACAGAACGCTATGTTAGCATTAAGGGACTAATTCACGGCTGATCTTGTTTGAACTCCTTTTGACATATCTGAGATGATTTGATCCGTTGAATGAAGTCTCGAAAGATGGGATCCCTTATGAGTATCGTCCCTTACAGGAGTACATCTAGGGTCCGTCCAATCAGATTCATCTGAGTCAAACCCGTCGTCTTCATTGAGAGTTTCATAGAGTTCCCCCTCAGGTTGAGCGTCCTCTTCTTGACGCTGTTCTCCTTGTAGGCTTGATTCAGCGACCTCATGTTGAGCTGGAGATTCACTTTGAGATGGAACTTCCTGAACAACACTGGGAACTTCTACTGAGACTTCTTCAGGATTTTGAGTAGCGTCCTTAGGAACATAGTATTTTCCAGAGGACCCGAAATCAACTTCATCATCGGAGTCATCCTGCTGCAGAGGAGATGAGCGTTCTTTCTTACTTGGTTTATCTTTGTGAGAAAAACTTTCTTTGAACACAACATGAATGCTCTCCTCAAGCTTTAGAGTTCGTTTATTGAAAACTCTATACGCTTTACTGGTGAGGGAGTATCCAAGGAATATGGCTTCGTCACTTCTTGCGTCAAACTTTCCAAGTCTTTCTTTATCATTGTTGTGAACAAAGCACTTGCATCCAAAGACTCTGAGATAGTCGATGCGAGGCTTTCTTCCATTCAGCAACTCATAGGACGTCTTTTTCAGCAAAGGACGGATCATGGCTCGATTGATAATGTAGCACGCTGTAGCAATAGCTTCAGCCCAGAAGTACTTGGGGACGCTATTGGCTAAGAGCATAGTCCTTGCCATATCCTCCAGCGTCCTATTCTTTCTTTCCACCACTCCATTTTGTTGAGGAGTCCTTGGAGCTGAGAAGTTGTGAGAGACTCCATGTTGATCACAGTAGGCCACGAACTCTGAGTTTTGAAACTCTGTCCCATGGTCTGATCTTATGGATTTGAGAGGCGTCTCAAGCGCAACTTCCACTTGTTTGATGAAGACTTTGAATGCGTTGAAGCAATCTGTTTTTGAAGCTAAGAAAAGAACCCAGGTGAATCGAGAAAAGTCATCTACAAGGACATAGATATACCTCTTTCCACCATAGCTTAACGTCTTCATTGGTCCACAAAGATCCATATGGAGAAGTTCCAAAGGTTTCTTTGTGCTGACATCGTTCTTTGACTTAAAGGACGTTCTTGTCTGCTTCCCTTTGATACATGCTTCACACTGTTCAATTTTCTCAGGATCAATTTGGGGAAGACCTTTCACAAGATTTCTTTGATGAAGCTTGAGGATTGTGCTTGGTCCAGCATGGCCAAGTCGGCGATGCCAGAGGTCAGCGTCCTCCTTTGACACAGATAAGCACAATTCAGATTTTGGCTTGAACTCCTGATTGAAGATGTAGACATTGTTCTTTTGGACTCCTTTGAGGACGACTTTGTTGGATTTCTTGTTGATGACGAGGCACTCCTTTGAGTCAAATGTGACTAAGTTTTCACCTTGATCACACATTTGAGAGACGCTTAGGAGGTTGAAGCCAAGTCCTTCAACAAGGCTAACATTTGTCGCTTTGATAGACGGATTGAGAATAGCAGTTCCCGTCCCTTTGATCTTTCCTTTGCCCTTGTTGCCAAACGAGACAGTTCCTCCCGTGGCGCTACTTTGGATAGAAGTGAGATGGATCTGGCTTCCTGTCATATGGTTTGAGGCGCCACTATCAATGATCCATGGGCGTCCCCTCACTTCCACCTGCCAAAACAAGGTTAGTGTATGGCGACCCAGGCAAGGTGTTCCTTACCTGGTTCGTTACAGAAATAGAATTCTGGTTCTGGCATGTAGTCACTTATATTCACATCATTTGAAATAGCATGCTTTTTGAAAGAACTCTTAGATCGTCTATGACGTCTAGGGTTAGCCTTAGGGACGGACTTATCATTTTCAATGTTATTCCTAGCAGCTTTGCCACTTTCAATGTCGTTCTTCAGTTTCAGGCAATCATATTTGAAGTGATCTCCTTTTCCACAGTACCAACACGTCCTATAGTAAGTACCAAGGTAGTACTTCTTGTTGGGACGTTGGATTTTGTTCTTTTTCATCTTTTGAGGGTCACAAACTTTTGAACCTTCCCCCTTAGCAATCTTCTTATAGATCCTATGACTAGTGGAGTTAGTGTAATAGTCCCTTTGACCTTTCTCTCCACTCTCTAGGACTCGAATTCTTTCAAGAAGGTTCTTGGTCTTTTCCCTTTCTAATTCAAGTTCTGAGGTTTTGCTAGCCTCAAAGTCACTAGGGAGAGAGTTCCTAGTGTCAGACTCGTATCCTAGTCCTCTTTTGGCTGGGACAAACACCATTGGTTGAACTACCTCAGTTACCGGGCTCTTTCCTAACACTTTCACCTCTTCCCTAAGCTTAGCGTTCTCTAGCTTAAGGCACATCACTTCAGTTTTCAGGGATTTAACTTCGACATGCGAGGACTCTAGTTGTAACGAAACTGTAGCACAGTTCTCACATTCAACTAGCCTATTTTCACTTTCAAGTTCAAGATCATCCATTCTATGTTGCATAACAACGCTTTCTTCCATGATTCTTTTAATGAGCTTAATAAGTTTGGTTTTGGAACAATTCTCTAAGGAGTTCATCATGGATTCACGAGTTACCTCTTGTTCCTTTTCAGAAGCGTCCTCTTCAAGGACTGGGGCGTCCTCCACAGCCATGTACGCCACTTGCTCATCATCTGAGGCGTCCTCTACGGCTATGTACGCCACTGGTCCTTCTGGTTCTTCATCATCAGAACTCACATTATCCCATGCGGCTTCGCACGCTCCCAAGAGAGCTTTCATCTTCATTTCTTTTGAGTTCAGTCCCGTAGTACACCTTTTAGCAAAGTGTCCTTTCTTGTTACATTTGTAGCAAGTAAGTTCCTTCATCTCTGCCTCTGTATACTTGGGACTCTCCTTTTTGTAAGGCATCTTGTGTTTCTTGGAATCTCTGGCCTTTTTACCCCATAAGCGAGCAACTTTGTGTAGAAGGGCAATCTCTTCCTCTTCTTCCAGCTGTTCCTTAGTCTTGCTTTCCTTTTCTTTCAAAGCTTGAGCACGCATCCTTTCACGATTCTCATTTTTATTTGCTTCCACCATTAGGGCAATATCTCTTTGGTGGCGCAGATACTCAGCGTACTCTGGAGTTGACGTCATCAAAGCAAGATCTGTCTGGGGGTTTCTAGCCAATTCAGCCATATCAGCTTCCCTTCTCGCTTCATAGCCTCTCAGCTTCCCATAGATCTCTTCCATATCCAGGGTTTTGTTGGCTTTGTTCTCCTTGAACGTAGTCCTATCAAAATTCCATTTTCCTGTAAGCCCATCAATGACTACTCCGACTCTGTTTCTCATTGAGACTTCAGCTTCTGGGATGCCTAAATTTCGCATCTTGGTCACAAGAGCTTCAAAGCGGTATGAGTAGTCCTTGACAGATTCGTTAGGAAGCATTCTGAAGGCATAGAACTCTCGTTTGATTTCAAGCTTGACGTCTTCCTTCATCTCTGCCATACCCACATGGTACTTCTCAAGAGCTTCCCATTGTAGTTTGGCTGTTGCCAAATTGCTAACTCGGGTGGCGTCCCTTTCGCAGAGGGACGCTTGAAGGAAGCATATAGCCTTAGCGTTTGTTTCCAAAAGCTTGAATTCGTCAGGACCCCACTCGTCCTCTTTGTCTTTCTTGTCATCAGGGATGGTAAGCTCACCCTTCATGATCACTCTCCAGCATTGATAATTCTGATTTCTGCAAAAGTTCTCGAAGCGGATCTTCCAGCGGTTGAAGTTGCCGTCCGTCAGACGAGGAGGCTTTACAAAAGAGATTCCAATAGGTTCCATGTCCATCTTGTACCTGCAACTCAACAAAAATCTAGAGCGCCTGCTCTGATACCAATTGTTGGATCGTAAGTCAGTTAATGAGGGCGTCCTTAACTGGGTTAAGGGCGTCCTTTAGTGCAGCGGAAAATAGACTTAACAGAATACAAGATAAGTGGACACGAGTATTTATAGAGGAACCCCACTAAGACCAACTAGTCTTATGGGTAAACCTCTACCTCCGTTGGAGGATTTTCAATAGCCGTCCCTTATCTTATTAAGAGCGAGTCCTTACAACTTAGGCGAGTCGTTACACTTCTCTGAGCTAAGCGTCCGTCCTTAGCCTCACTAGTAACACTCCTTTCAACCTAACAAGTAACCTAACACTCTTAGCTATAAGGAAGCTATCACTCACGTCTCTCACGGTTCGTTGTGAGAGACAAACTACAACTCTAATTGATTTGTGGTTTGTTTTGGATTTGATGTGGTTGGACTTTCTTTCTCTTGCTTCAAGCTCACTTGATCTTCGTTCGTGTTCTTGAATGCTTCGGGAGAGCTTGAGAGAAAGTCTTCAAAGTCCACTCTTGCACACACATCCCGCTATGCATACTCCTTGGAGAGTATTTATAGCAGAAGTGATTCTTGTCCTCTAGCGTCCTCTGAGACTTGGCAGGATCCTCGATCTTTGATCAACGGTGCGATGAGCGTCTTGAGGAAGTCAACTCTGTTGACGCTTGGGAAGCCTCCGCGTGGGTAGGGGACCATCGCTGGGAAAGCGACGTCTTTGGCATTGTCTACACGTGCCCAGACAAAGGAAGCTTCCTTCTGAGGACTAAGGCCGGACGATGATGTAATCATGTTGGGGCGGCCTTGATTTGAATTTGAACTTCGTCCGTATTTTGGCGCGCGTCCCTTCTTGATGAGGACTCCGTCCTATCTTGCGCAGGGACTCCGCCAATTACGTTTAGCTTTGGAAGTTCTGGTAACATGCGTCCCTACAGCATAGGGACTGCTGTTCACTTGTTGTCCTTTTCGCTCGTGTGCGTCCACTGGACTTACCTGAGATCAAAACTTGGACAACTTATCAAATACATTTGAGTTTGTCATTATCAAAACAAGGGACGATTATTATTGGTTTAGATATTAACGACTGACGTCCTTAATATCGTCCCAACAATTTCCCTCTTTTTGATGATGACAAACTCTTTCAAATAATGCACACAGAAGTAAAGCTTTTAGCATGAGGAACTACACTTTGATTTTCTTTTCAGCTTAGATTGGCATGCAACACATTCTTTTAAGTGCGTTCTATTTTATTCCTAACTAACGACCTTTTGACTTGACCGAAATTCCCCCTGAACACATGCTTTCTATGATAACTTAAGGACAATCGCATCTCTACAAAACTATACTTCCCCCTTTTGGCATCATCGAAAAGGAGAACAAGTCGAAAAGCATGCAAGCACAAAGTCATAACTAATGAAAGGTACGCTTAGACAAAATGAAGCACAAATGTAGTGAATGGCATTCAGAATGAGAAACGAGAACGTTCATTACAGACATTCACAACAAGTGTTCAAAACGGGGACAGCGTCCCATTGTCTTAACAAAAACTCAAGAAATGATAAATTGTTTCAGGGTTAGAGAAGGGGGAGGTGATCATTTTCTGGGACGCTTGCCAAGGGCTTTGAGGTGTTGCTCCTGAAGATGGTTGTTCTGGGCAAGGAGCTCGTTGTTGCGCTCAAGAAGGTCTGTGTGGACGTGAAGTGTGTCGTGAACCTGCTGAATTAGATCAATCATTATGCACTGGTTCTCGATCATCATGCCCATCAGATACTTCGTAGAGTGCCTCTCAGCCTCATCAGGGACGCTCATACCATCGAGCTCGTCCTCGTCATCAGCAGCGTCCTCAGCTGGCGTCCCAACTACTTGGACATTTTCAGCTTCGTGATCTCCTTCTCCAGGTTCAGCAGCAGCAGCAGCTTGAGCTCTCCTCTCAGCTTTGGCTTTCCTTTCAGCCTCTTTCCGTTCCTTTTCCAGTTGGCGCTTAACGGACGGAAGGGGCTCATCACACCTGAGTTTCCCAACTAGAGGGAGTGTAATTTGCCTGACGTCCCAATGAATGCCAAAGGAACGCTCTTGTTTAGGAGCATAGAGTCCCTGCTGCTTCAGAATTTGCTTGACCAAGCCGGGGAAAGGAAGAGAGTGCCTGCCTCCTGTGCACTTGCCCATGTGTTCCAAGATTACTCGGGGCAAGTTTATCGGCTTGCGTTCCAAGAAAGCGTCCAAAAGAATACTATCAGTGATCTGAACAATGGACTTCTTCTCTTGGCGGGGGACGACCATGCGCACAATGAAGTGATGCGCAAGGACGCCCGTCTTGGTGAGGCAATGAGCAACTCTGTCCTTAGCAGCTGGCTGTCTCCCATTGAATATTCTGTTGAGGATTTCATCTTGGGAGAAACGGCCAAAGTTCTTGCACGGCAGATCGTGCAGAGCATCTTGCGGAGAAGGACGCAGGCCTAGCATTTTGCGGACGGTGCCCTCAGCAACTGAGTACTCGTCCCCATCGATTTCAAAAGTCCCCTGAGGCTTCCCGTTTACTTCTGTGATTTCGAACTTTGAGTAGAAACGGAGAACCTCATCAGGGTCAACATCAGCGGCCTCAGCGCCCAAGTGCGTCCAACCTTGGAACTCAAGAAGATCCAAGAACTCTTGGCGCTGGTTCTCTGCCAGAAACTCGGCGGTGAAGAGGAGCGGCGATAGGATTTTTTTGAAGCGTTTCTGCTTGGAGCCATTGCTCACGATCACTTCATCACCAGCATCTTCTTCATCTCCATCTCCCTCCTCTTCCTCAGGTTCCTCATCCTGGGGAGGGGCGTCCTCGTCATCGGAGGCTTCATTCCGTTGTTCTTGGAACTCAACCATTGCAGTGTCCTCAGCTGTGGACGCCTGTTCTGTGGGAGGCGCGTCCACCGCTGGAGTCCTTGCCAAGGACTCTATGGGAACGGATGGAGGAGACGTCCCTTGAACTTGAGCAGCTTCTTCGACGGCCGGAGCAGGCGGAGGAGGAGGAGGAGGAGGTGAAGCTCTAGGGGGAGAGGGAGAGGGAGTGCGGAGCTTAGCTTTTGGGGGAGGAGCAGAGGAGGAGCTGGGCGGAACCACTGAGATCGGTTTCACCTTGAGCGGAGCAGAGGGAGGAGGCGGCAGAGTAGCAGGGGCAGCATCCTTGGCCTGGACCTGGACTTGAGGAGCGTCCTCTACCCTTGGAGGAGGAGGAGGGAGTTGACGAAGGTCCTGCATACTCGCTTGGATCGCCTTCTCAACGGCTGCTTTCTCTGCTTGCTCTTGCTCTTGGCGCGCCTTCTCCTCTTTTGCCAGTTGAATTTCGGAGAGGCGAATGGCGGCCATTTCTTCATCCGTGACGCCCTCAAGCTGAGCAGAGGTCTTGAGGCGTCGTTTTGGGGCAGGAGGGGAGGAAGGGATTGGCTTTGGTGGGGAGGAGGAAGGGCCTTTAATTTGGAGCGATTTGGACGGAGGGGGAGAGGAAGGCCTTTTCCTTTTTTGAGAAGGGACGGAGCCCGTAGGAGCCACAACAAACTCCATTATATCAGGAAGTAGTTTGGCGAGCTCGTCCACGGTTCCACCAAAGGAGTCAGAAATGATTCCTGGCCCCATGAACGGTGGGTTGGTGTGATTGGTTTCTTGAAGGCGGGGCTTGACATATGTGATCATGAAGTAGTGGAGGAGGCGTTGGATTTTAGGAGGATGTTCGTGAGTGGACGCCCTAAGACAAATGTTGGCGAGCGTCCTAGGCTCCTTTTCAAGCCAGTCCTCAATGAGAGGGTCAAGGGGAGGACGGCGTTTGGGTTGAGAGGGGAGCCGGCCAATTGAGCCACTGTAAACAGAGGCTTTGATGATATTTTCTGGCTCAGGCTCGGGTTTGAAGGGCTTCTCCAGAAATGAGAACCTCTTCGGCTAGGTTTTGGATTGAGAGCGGGATGGTTGTTTTTGTTGAGGAGGTTGGGAGCGAAGGGGTTGAGGAGGGGTGTTGGAGTGGCGGCGCTGGGTGCTTTGAGAGGAGGAATGGTGGCGAGGGGGTTCTTGTCGGCCGGAAGGTCTGCCTCTCGACTCCATTAATGACCGGCCTTTCACCGGAGGAGATCTCGAAGAGCTAGTGTTTTTCGCTGCCGACGAGTGTGAGGGATTCTTTGAGGCTCTTGTGTTGGCCATTTTTGAGATGGTTTAAATAGGGGAAGATTAGGGTTTGGAGAGAGATTTCGGGATTCGGTTGAAGATTTGGAAGATCTTTGAGATTTCTAAAAGTGTGCAAACAGCAGATGAGCGAAGAAAGGTTTTCGGAGTGCACAGGTGGGTATATATAGGAAGAAGACGAAGTTGGACGGTCAGGGGTAACAGGGTCTTTACACACAGCTTCCTCCACCCGCCTTCCCACACGTGGCTTTCTTCTTTGCTAAGGAATACAGCTGTTGAGCACTGTTTGCGCATATCCCTAGATTTTCGCTGACGATTCGTTAAAACGGTTTACCTTCCCAATTTCAACCATTCAAACTTCTCACAACTGCAAAGGACTCTGACCTGACGTCCTTTCAACACACAACACTACACAACACATAACTGAACCACGGCGTCCCATTCACTGATCTCAACCTCTGTAATTAGAACTCTGTACAGACAACTCTCAGCTCTTAGCACGCGTCCCTTTGATCACTTAGAACCATTTTTGAAAATCAAGCAAGTACGTCCCGTAAAGGTGAAACAAGGAATGCTCATAGGACGCGTTTGCAAGATTCTCGGCTTGGGTAAGCTTAGAGTTCCCATCATTTCGGCTTATGATGAGGGTAGGGTGATCAGGGATACTCTTGAGATGAAAAGCGAAATGAATACCATTCAAGGACACAAGCGAATACACATATCTTAGACTAGCGTCCTTTAAAGATGACTTTAATGCATGACACACCTTAAAACAAGTTCTCAACAAGACATAGCCAATCATGGAGGGAATAATAGAACGGGACTTGATCATTTAAAAGTTATCATCCCCAAGAGCAACCGGAGGTGCTCGTAGGGACGTCTATCAAGTGCTTTTGTGAAAATATCGGCCACTTGGTCCTCAGTCCTAACATGATCCACTCTAATTAATCCAAGTTCAACATTATCACGAAGAAAGTGATGCCTTATGTGAATATGCTTCGTCCTAGAATGATGAACGGGATTTTTGGCAATACTTATAGCACTGGTGTTGTCACACAAGATAGGGACTGTGTTGAGGGACGTACCATAATCTTCAAGTTGGTACTTGATCCATAGGACTTGTGAGCAGCACGAAGCAGCAGCAACGTACTCAGCTTCCGCGGTTGATAGTGCCACGGAGTTTTGCTTTTTGGATCCCCAAGATACAAGGCATGAGCCAAGGAATTGTGCCATTCCTGAGGTGCTCTTCCTATCCACCACATGGCCAGCGTAATCTGCGTCAGAGTAAGCTACCAGGTTCAGGGACGTCCTTCTGGGATACCATAGACATAGGTCATCCCGTCCCTTGAGATATCTGAAGATTCTTTTGACCTCTTGCATATGGGACTCCTTTGGATTTGCTTGGAATCGAGCGCACAAGCATACAGCGAACATGATGTCGGGACGACTTGCCGTAAGATATAGCAAGGACCCTATCATTCCTCTGTAGAGCTTTTGATCTACACTCTTGCCTTCTTCATCAGCATAGAGGCGAGTGTTTGGGGAGATGGGAGTATCAATGGGTTTTGAAGAGTTCATCCCATACTTCTCAAGCATTTCACGGATGTACTATTGTTGATGAATCCGCGTCCCATCTTTGAGCTGAGTGATTTGGAGTCCCAAGAAGAAGTTGAGTTCTCCTATGAGGGACATCTCAAACTCACTACTCATCAAGTTCTTGAATTCCTCTACAAATTTCATGTTAGTGCTTCCAAAGACTATGTCATCGACATAGACTTGGACAATTAAGACATCTTTATGAACTTTCTTTAAGAACAGGGTTTTATCAATGTTACCTCGTGTGTACCCGTTGGACAAGAGGAAGGACGCAAGCCTATCGTACCATGCACGAGGGGCTTGCTTGAGTCCATAGAGTGCCTTGTCCAAGAAGTACACATGATCTGGGTGATCAGCGTCCTCAAATCCTGGAGGTTGAGCGACGTACACTTCTTCTTTGAGCTTGCCGTTGAGAAAGGCTGTCTTGACGTCCATTTGAAAAAGCTTGAACCCTTTGTGAGCGGCAAAGGCGATGAGGAGGCGAATGGCTTCAATCCTGGCGACAGGAGCGAAGGTTTCATCATAATCAATCCCTTCCTCTTGCCTATAGCCTTGAGCCACAAGCCTTGCTTTGTTTCTT
The DNA here is from genome assembly GCA_963924305.1 of Polygonum maritimum. Lineage (NCBI taxonomy): Eukaryota > Viridiplantae > Streptophyta > Magnoliopsida > Caryophyllales > Polygonaceae > Polygonum > Polygonum maritimum. The sequence goes on along the minus strand of OZ002735.1, from coordinate 28,425,408 downwards.
GACACGCGACCATTCTCATCAAGCTTGTTCCTGTAGACCCATCTCGTCCCTATTATGTTTTTGTTTCTCGGACGAGGGACGAGGGTCCAAACCTTATTTCTTTCGAATTGATTAAGTTCCTCTTGCATGGCCTGAATCCAATCAGCGTCCTGGAGTGCTTCCTTTAAGTTCTTAGGTTCAACCAAGGACACAAAGGCGTTGAAGGCACAGAACGCTATGTTAGCATTAAGGGACTAATTCACGGCTGATCTTGTTTGAACTCCTTTTGACATATCTGAGATGATTTGATCCGTTGAATGAAGTCTCGAAAGATGGGATCCCTTATGAGTATCGTCCCTTACAGGAGTACATCTAGGGTCCGTCCAATCAGATTCATCTGAGTCAAACCCGTCATCTTCATTGAGAGTTTCATAGAGTTCCCCCTCAGGTTGAGCGTCCTCTTCTTGACGCTGTTCTCCTTGTAGGCTTGATTCAGCGACCTCATGTTGAGCTGGAGATTCACTTTGAGATGGAACTTCCTGAACAACACTGGGAACTTCTACTGAGACTTCTTCAGGATTTTGAGTAGCGTCCTTAGGAACATAGTATTTTCCAGAGGACCCGAAATCAACTTCATCATCGGAGTCATCCTGCTGCAGAGGAGATGAGCGTTCTTTCTTACTTGGTTTATCTTTGTGAGAAAAACTTTCTTTGAACACAACATGAATGCTCTCCTCAAGCTTTAGAGTTCGTTTATTGAAAACTCTATACGCTTTACTGGTGAGGGAGTATCCAAGGAATATGGCTTCGTCACTTCTTGCGTCAAACTTTCCAAGTCTTTCTTTATCATTGTTGTGAACAAAGCACTTGCATCCAAAGACTCTGAGATAGTCGATGCGAGGCTTTCTTCCATTCAGCAACTCATAGGACGTCTTTTTCAGCAAAGGACGGATCATGGCTCGATTGATAATGTAGCACGCTGTAGCAATAGCTTCAGCCCAGAAGTACTTGGGGACGCTATTGGCTAAGAGCATAGTCCTTGCCATATCCTCCAGCGTCCTATTCTTTCTTTCCACCACTCCATTTTGTTGAGGAGTCCTTGGAGCTGAGAAGTTGTGAGAGACTCCATGTTGATCACAGTAGGCCACGAACTCTGAGTTTTGAAACTCCGTCCCATGGTCTGATCTTATGGATTTGAGAGGCGTCTCAAGCGCAACTTCCACTTGTTTGATGAAGACTTTGAATGCGTTGAAGCAATCTGTTTTTGAAGCTAAGAAAAGAACCCAGGTGAATCGAGAAAAGTCATCTACAAGGACATAGATATACCTCTTTCCACCATAGCTTAACGTCTTCATTGGTCCACAAAGATCCATATGGAGAAGTTCCAAAGGTTTCTTTGTGCTGACATCGTTCTTTGACTTAAAGGACGTTCTTGTCTGCTTCCCTTTGATACATGCTTCACACTGTTCAATTTTCTCAGGATCAATTTGGGGAAGACCTTTCACAAGATTTCTTTGATGAAGCTTGAGGATTGTGCTTGGTCCAGCATGGCCAAGTCGGCGATGCCAGAGGTCAGCGTCCTCCTTTGACACAGATAAGCACAATTCAGATTTTGGCTTGAACTCCTGATTGAAGATGTAGACATTGTTCTTTCGGACTCCTTTGAGGACGACTTTGTTGGATTTCTTGTTGATGACGAGGCACTCCTTTGAGTCAAATGTGACTAAGTTTTCTCCTTGATCACACATTTGAGAGACGCTTAGGAGGTTGAAGCCAAGTCCTTCAACAAGGCTAACATTTGTCGCTTTGATAGACGGATTGAGAATAGCAGTTCCCGTCCCTTTGATCTTTCCTTTGCCCTTGTTGCCAAACGAGACAGTTCCTCCCGTGGCGCTACTTTGGATAGAAGTGAGATGTATCTGGCTTCCTGTCATATGGTTTGAGGCGCCACTATCAATGATCCATGGGCGTCCCCTCACTTCCACCTGCCAAAACAAGGTTAGTGTATGGCGACCCAGGCAAGGTGTTCCTTACCTGGTTCGTTACAGAAATAGAATTCTGGTTCTGGCATGTAGTCACTTATATTCACATCATTTGAAATAGCATGCTTTCTGAAAGAACTCTTAGATCGTCTATGACGTCTAGGGTTAGCCTTAGGGACGGACTTATCATTTTCAATGTTATTCCTAGCAGCTTTGCCACTTTCAATGTCGTTCTTCAGTTTCAGGCAATCATATTTGAAGTGATCTCCTTTTCCACAGTACCAACACGTCCTATAGTAAGTACCAAGGTAGTACTTCTTGTTGGGACGTTGGATTTTGTTCTTTTTCATCTTTTGAGGGTCACAAACTTTTGAACCTTCCCCCTTAGCAATCTTCTTATAGATCCTATGACTAGTGGAGTTAGTGTAATAGTCCCTTTGACCTTTCTCTCCACTCTCTAGGACTCGAATTCTTTCAAGAAGGTTCTTGGTCTTTTCCCTTTCTAATTCAAGTTCTGAGGTTTTGCTAGCCTCAAAGTCACTAGGGAGAGAGTTCCTAGTGTCAGACTCGTATCCTAGTCCTCTTTTGGCTGGGACAAACACCATTGGTTGAACTACCTCAGTTACCGGGCTCTTTCCTAACACTTTCACCTCTTCCCTAAGCTTAGCGTTCTTTAGCTTAAGGCACATCACTTCAGTTTTCAGGGATTTAACTTCGACATGCGAGGACTCTAGTTGTAACGAAACTGTAGCACAGTTCTCACATTCAACTAGCCTATTTTCACTTTCAAGTTCAAGATCATCCATTCTATGTTGCATAACAACGCTTTCTTCCATGATTCTTTTAATGAGCTTAATAAGTTTGGTTTTGGAACAATTCTCTAAGGAGTTCATCATGGATTCACGAGTTACCTCTTGTTCCTTTTCAGAAGCGTCCTCTTCAAGGACTGGGGCGTCCTCCACAGCCATGTACGCCACTTGCTCATCATCTGAGGCGTCCTCTACGGCTATGTACGCCACTGGTCCTTCTGGTTCTTCATCATCAGAACTCACATTATCCCATGCGGCTTCGCACGCTCCCAAGAGAGCTTTCATCTTCATTTCTTTTGAGTTCAGTCCCGTAGTACACCTTTTAGCAAAGTGTCCTTTCTTGTTACATTTGTAGCAAGTAAGTTCCTTCATCTCTGCCTCTGTATACTTGGGACTCTCCTTTTTGTAAGGCATCTTGTGTTTCTTGGAATCTCTGGCCTTTTTACCCCATAAGCGAGCAACTTTGTGTAGAAGGGCAATCTCTTCCTCTTCTTCCAGCTGTTCCTTAGTCTTGCTTTCCTTTTCTTTCAAAGCTTGAGCACGCATCCTTTCACGATTCTCATTTTTATTTGCTTCCACCATTAGGGCAATATCTCTTTGGTGGCGCAGATACTCAGCGTACTCTGGAGTTGACGTCATCAAAGCAAGATCTGTCTGGGGGTTTCTAGCCAATTCAGCCATATCAGCTTCCCTTCTCGCTTCATAGCCTCTCAGCTTCCCATAGATCTCTTCCATATCCAGGGTTTTGTTGGCTGTGTTCTCCTTGAACGTAGTCCTATCATAATTCCATTTTCCTGTAAGCCCATCAATGACTACTCCGACTCTGTTTCTCATTGAGACTTCAGCTTCTGGGATGCCTAAATTTCGCATCTTGGTCACAAGAGCTTCAAAGCGGTATGAGTAGTCCTTGACAGATTCGTTAGGAAGCATTCTGAAGGCATAGAACTCTCGTTTGATTTCAAGCTTGACGTCTTCCTTCATCTCTGCCGTACCCACATGGTACTTCTCAAGAGCTTCCCATTGTAGTTTGGCTGTTGCCAAATTGCTAACTCGGGTGGCGTCCCTTTCGCAAAGGGACGCTTGAAGGAAGCATATAGCCTTAGCGTTTGTTTCCAAAAGCTTGAATTCGTCAGGACCCCACTCGTCCTCTTTGTCTTTCTTGTCATCAGGGATGGTAAGCTCACCCTTCATGATCACTCTCCAGCATTGATAATTCTGATTTCTGCAAAAGTTCTCGAAGCGGATCTTCCAGCGGTTGAAGTTGCCGTCCGTCAGACGAGGAGGCTTTACAAAAGAGATTCCAATAGGTTCCATGTCCATCTTGTACCTGCAACTCAACAAAAATCTAGAGCGCCTGCTCTGATACCAATTGTTGGATCGTAAGTCAGTTAATGAGGGCGTCCTTAACTGGGTTAAGGGCGTCCTTTAGTGCAGCGGAAAATAGACTTAACAGAATAAAAGATAAGTGGACACGAGTATTTATAGAGGAACCCCACTAAGACCAACTAGTCTTATGGGTAAACCTCTACCTCCGTTGGAGGATTTTCAATAGCCGTCCCTTATCTTATTAAGAGCGAGTCCTTACAACTTAGGCGAGTCGTTACACTTCTCTGAGCGTCCGTCCTTAGCCTCACTAGTAACACTCCTTTCAACCTAACAAGTAACCTAACACTCTTAGCTATAAGGAAGCTATCACTCACGTCTCTCACGGTTCGTTGTGAGAGACAAACTACAACTCTAATTGATTTGTGGTTTGTTTTGGATTTGATGTGGTTGGACTTTCTTTCTCTTGCTTCAAGCTCACTTGATCTTCGTTCGTGTTCTTGAATGCTTCGGGAGAGCTTGAGAGAAAGTCTTCAAAGTCCACTCTTGCACACACATCCCGCTATGCATACTCCTTGGAGAGTATTTATAGCAGAAGTGATTCTTGTCCTCTAGCGTCCTCTGAGACTTGGCAGGATCCTCGATCTTTGATCAACGGTGCGATGAGCGTCTTGAGGAAGTCAACTCTGTTGACGCTTGGGAAGCCTCCGCGTGGGTAGGGGACCATCGTTGGGAAAGCGACGTCTTTGGCATTGTCTACACGTGCCCAGACAAAGGAAGCTTCCTTCTGAGGACTAAGGCCGGACGATGATGTAATCATGTTGGGGCGGCCTTGATTTGAATTTGAACTTCGTCCGTATTTTGGCGCGCGTCCCTTCTTGATGAGGACTCCGTCCTATCTTGCGCAGGGACTCCGCCAATTACGTTTAGCTTTGGAAGTTCTGGTAACATGCGTCCCTACAGCATAGGGACTGCTGTTCACTTGTTGTCCTTTTCGCTCGTGTGCGTCCACTGGACTTACCTGAGATCAAAACTTGGACAACGTATCAAATACATTTGAGTTTGTCATTATCAAAACAAGGGACGATTATTATTGGTTTAGATATTAACGACCGACGTCCTTAATATCGTCCCAACAATTTCCCTCTTTTTGATGATGACAAACTCTTTCAAATAATGCACACAGAAGTAAAGCTTTTAGCATGAGGAACTACACTTTGATTTTCTTTTCAGCTTAGATTGGCATGCAACACATTCTTTTAAGTGCGTTCTATTTTATTCCTAACTAACGACCTTTTGACTTGACCGAAATTCCCCCTGAACACATGCTTTCTATGATAACTTAAGGACAATCGCATCTCTGCAAAACTATACTTCCCCCTTTTGGCATCATCGAAAAGGAGAACAAGTCGAAAAGCATGCAAGCACAAAGTCATAACTAATGAAAGGTACGCTTAGACAAAATGAAGCACAAATGTAGTGAATGGCATTCAGAATGAGAAACGAGAACGTTCATTACAGACATTCACAACAAGTGTTCAAAACGGGGACAGCGTCCCATTGTCTTAACAAAAACTCAAGAAATGATAAATTGTTTCAGGGTTAGAGAAGGGGGAGGTGATCATTTTCTGGGACGCTTGCCAAGGGCTTTGAGGTGTTGCTCCTGAAGATGGTTGTTCTGGGCAAGGAGCTCGTTGTTGCGCTCAAGAAGGTCTGTGTGGACGTGAAGTGTGTCGTGAACCTGCTGAATTAGATCAATCATTATGCACTGGTTCTCGATCATCATGCCCATCAGATACTTCGTAGAGTGCCTCTCAGCCTCATCAAGGACGCTCATACCATCGAGCTCGTCCTCGTCATCAGCAGCGTCCTCAGCTGGCGTCCCAACTACTTGGACATTTTCAGCTTCGTGATCTCCTTCTCCAGGTTCAGCAGCAGCAGCAGCTTGAGCTCTCCTCTCAGCTTTGGCTTTCCTTTCAGCCTCTTTCCGTTCCTTTTCCAGTTGGCGCTTAACGGACGGAAGGGGCTCATCAAACCTGAGTTTCCCAACTAGAGGGAGTGTAATTTGCCTGACGTCCCAATGAATGCCAAAGGAACGCTCTTGTTTAGGAGCATAGAGTCCCTGCTGCTTCAGAATTTGCTTGACCAAGCCGGGGAAAGGAAGAGAGTGCCTGCCTCCTGTGCACTTGCCCATGTGTTCCAAGATTACTCGGGGCAAGTTTATCGGCTTGCGTTCCAAGAAAGCGTCCAAAAGAATACTATCAGTGATCTGAACAATGGACTTCTTCTCTTGGCGGGGGACGACCATGCGCACAATGAAGTGATGCGCAAGGACGCCCGTCTTGGTGAGGCAATGAGCAACTCTGTCCTTAGCAGCTGGCTGTCTCCCATTGAATATTCTGTTGAGGATTTCATCTTGGGAGAAACGGCCAAAGTTCTTGCACGGCAGATCGTGCAGAGCATCTTGCGGAGAAGGACGCAGGCCTAGCATTTTGCGGACGGTGCCCTCAGCAACTGAGTACTCGTCCCCATCGATTTCAAAAGTCCCCTGAGGCTTCCCGTTTACTTCTGTGATTTCGAACTTTGAGTAGAAACGGAGAACCTCATCAGGGTCAACATCAGCGGCCTCAGCGCCCAAGTGCGTCCAACCCTGGAACTCAAGAAGATCCAAGAACTCTTGGCGCTGGTTCTCTGCCAGAAACTCGGCGGTGAAGAGGAGCGGCGATAGGATTTTTTTGAAGCGTTTCTGCTTGGAGCCATTGCTCACGATCACTTCATCACCAGCATCTTCTTCATCTCCATCTCCCTCCTCTTCCTCAGGTTCCTCATCCTGGGGAGGGGCGTCCTCGTCATCGGAGGCTTCATTCCGTTGTTCTTGGAACTCAACCATTGCAGTGTCCTCAGCTGTGGACGCCTGTTCTGTGGGAGGCGCGTCCACCGCTGGAGTCCTTGCCAAGGACTCTATGGGAACGGATGGAGGAGACGTCCCTTGAACTTGAGCAGCTTCTTCGACGGCCGGAGCAGGCGGAGGAGGAGGAGGAGGAGGTGAAGCTCTAGGGGGAGAGGGAGAAGGAGTGCGGAGCTTAGCTTTTGGGGGAGGAGCAGAGGAGGAGCTGGGCGGAACCACTGAGATCGGTTTCACCTTGAGCGGAGCAGAGGGAGGAGGCGGCAGAGTAGCAGGGGCAGCATCCTTGGCCTGGACCTGGACTTGAGGAGCGTCCTCTACCCTTGGAGGAGGAGGAGGGAGTTGACGAAGGTCCTGCATACTCGCTTGGATCGCCTTCTCAACGGCTGCTTTCTCTGCTTGCTCTTGCTCTTGGCGCGCCTTCTCCTCTTTTGCCAGTTGAATTTCGGAGAGGCGAATGGCGGCCATTTCTTCATCCGTGACGCCCTCAAGCTGAGCAGAGGTCTTGAGGCGTCGTTTTGGGGCAGGAGGGGAGGAAGGGATTGGCTTTGGTGGGGAGGAGGAAGGGCCTTTAATTTGGAGCGATTTGGACGGAGGGGGAGAGGAAGGCCTTTTCCTTTTTTGAGAAGGGACGGAGCCCGTAGGAGCCACAACAAACTCCATTATATCAGGAAGTAGTTTGGCGAGCTCGTCCACGGTTCCACCAAAGGAGTCAGAAATGATTCCTGGCCCCATGAACGGTGGGTTGGTGTGATTGGTTTCTTGAAGGCGGGGCTTGACATATGTGATCATGAAGTAGTGGAGTTGGCGTTGGATTTTAGGAGGATGTTCGTGAGTGGACGCCCTAAGACAAATGTTGGCGAGCGTCCTAGGCTCCTTTTCAAGCCAGTCCTCAATGAGAGGGTCAAGGGGAGGACGGCGTTTGGGTTGAGAGGGGAGCCGGCCAATTGAGCCACTGTAAACAGAGGCTTTGGTGATATTTTCTGGCTCAGGCTCGGGTTTGAAGGGCTTCTCCAGAAATGAGAACCTCTTCGGCTGGGTTTTGGATTGAGAGCGGGATGGTTGTTTTTGTTGAGGAGGTTGGGAGCGAAGGGGTTGAGGAGGGGTGTTGGAGTGGCGGCGCTGGGTGCTTTGAGAGGAGGAATGGTGGCGAGGGGGTTCTTGTCGGCCGGAAGGTCTGCCTCTCGACTCCATTAATGACCGGCCTTTCACCGGAGGAGATCTCGAAGAGCTAGTGTTTTTCGCTGCCGACGAGGGTGAGGGATTCTTTGAGGCTCTTGTGTTGGCCATTTTTGAGATGGTTTAAATAGGGGAGGATTAGGGTTTGGAGAGAGATTTCGGGATTCGGTTGAAGATTTGGAAGATCTTTGAGATTTCTAAAAGTGTGCAAACAGCAGATGAGCGAAGAAAGGTTTTCGGAGTGCACAGGTGGGTATATATAGGAAGAAGACGAAGTTGGACGGTCAGGGGTAACAGGGTCTTTACACACAGCTTCCTCCACCCGCCTTCCCACACGTGGCTTTCTTCTTTGCTAAGGAATACAGCTGTTGAGCACTGTTTGCGCATATCCCTAGATTTTCGCTGACGATTCGTTAAAACGGTTTACCTTCCCAATTTCAACCATTCAAACTTCTCACAACTGCAAAGGACTCTGACCTGACGTCCTTTCAACACACAACACTACACAACACAGAACTGAACCACGGCGTCCCATTCACTGATCTCAACCTCTGTAATTAGAACTCTGTACAGACAACTCTCAGCTCTTAGCACGCGTCCCTTTGATCACTTAGAACCATTTTTGAAAATCAAGCAAGTACGTCCCGTAAAGGTGAAACAAGGAATGCTCATAGGACGCGTTTGCAAGATTCTCGGCTTGGGTAAGCTTAGAGTTCCCATCATTTCGGCTTATGATGAGGGTAGGGTGATCAGGGATACTCTTGAGATGAAAAGCGAAATGAATACCATTCAAGGACACAAGCGAATACACATATCTTAGACTAGCGTCCTTTAAAGATGACTTTAATGCATGACACACCTTAAAACAAGTTCTCAACAAGACATAGCCAATCATGGAGGGAATAATAGAACGGGACTTGATCATTTAAAAGTTATCATCCCCAAGAGCAACCGGAGGTGCTCGTAGGGACGTCTATCAAGTGCTTTTGTGAAACAAAGGCATTGAATGCACAGAAAGCTAAATTTGCACTCTGGGACTTGCTTGCAGCTGACCTTGTTTGAACTCCTTGAGAAGGATCAGAAACAATTTGAGAAGTTGGGTGATCCCTAGAGAAGCGGGACTCCCTTTGAAACAAATGAGTAAATCTTGGATCAATGTCACCATCTGAATCATCACTATCACTTTGAGCATCGTCCTCAATGTGTTCCCCCTCAGAGAGAGCGTCCACACTTTGACGTTGCGCGCCTTGTTGACTTGATTCAGCTACATCTTGTTGAACTGGGGATTCACTACGAGATGGAACTCCTTGAACAACACTGGGAGCGTCCACTGAGACTTCTTCAGGATTTGGAGACGCGTCCTTAGGAACATAGTATTTTCCAGAGGTCCAATCTTCAGCTTCATCTTCAGAGTCGTCCTGTTGTTGTATCGCAGAGCATTCTTTCTTACTTGGCTTTTCTTTGTGAGAAGAACGTTCCTTGAACACAACATGAATACTCTCCTCAAGCTTTAGAGTCCTTTTGTTGAAAACTCTATAAGCTTTGCTGGTAAGAGAGTACCCAAGGAATATGGCTTCATCACTCCTTGCATCAAATTTTCCAAGTTTTTCTTTATCATTGTTGTGAACGAAACATTTGCATCCAAAAACTCTGAGATAATCAATGCGAGGCTTCCTTCCATTCAACAACTCATAGGACGTCTTCTTCAGCAAAGGACGGATCATGGCACGATTGATGATATAACATGCTGTAGCAATAGCTTCCTCCCAGAAGTACTTTGGAACGCTATTTGCCAAGAGCATAGTCCTTGCCATATCCTCTAGCGTCATGTTCTTTCTTTCCACAACTCCATTTTGTTGAGGCGTTCTTGGAGCTGAGAAATTGTGAGAGACTCCATGTTGATCACAGTAGGCCAGGAACTCTGAATTTTGGAACTCCGTTCCATGGTCTGATCTTATGGCTTTGAGAGACGTCTCAAGAGCAACTTCCACTTGTTTGATGAAGACTTTGAACGCATTGAAGCAATCTGCTTTGGTTGCCAAGAAAAGAACCCAAGTGAATTGAGAAAAATCATCTACAAGAACGTAAATGTACCTCTTTCCACCGTAGCTTAACGTCTTCATTGGTCCGCAAAGATCCATATGGAGCAGTTCCAAAGGCTTCTTTGTACTGACTTCGTTTTTGGACTTGAAAGACGTTCTTGTTTGCTTCCCTTTGATGCAAGCTTCACACTGTTCAACTTTCTTAGGATCAATTCGGGGAAGTCCTTTCACAAGATTTCGCTGGTGTAGCTTAAGAATTGTGCTTGGTCCAGCATGGCCAAGTCGGCGATGCCAGAGATCAGCGTCCTCCTTTGAAGCAGATAGACATAACTCTGATTTAGGCTTGAACTCTTGGTTGAAGATGTAGACATTGTTCTGGCGTACTCCTTTGAGAACGACTTTGTTTGATTTCTTGTTGATGACGAGGCACTCCTTTGAGTCAAATGTGACTAGATTTTCACCTTGATCACACATCTGGGAGACGCTAAGAAGATTGAAGCCAAGTCCTTCAACAAGACTGACATTTGTTGCTTTGATGGACGGGTTGAGTATAGCAGTTCCCGTTCCTTTGATCTTTCCTTTGCCCTTGTTGCCAAACGAGACAGTTCCTCTCGTGGCACTACTTTGGATAGAAGTGAGATGGATCTGGCTTCCTGTCATATGATTTGAGGCGCCACTATCAATGATCCATGGGCGTCCCCTCACTTCCACCTGCCATAACAACGTTAGTGTTTGGCGACCCAGGCAAGGTGTTCCTTACCTGGTTCGTTACAGAAATAGAACTCTGGTTCTGGCATGTAATCATTAATATTCACATCATTTGAAATAGCATGCTTGCGGAAAGAGTTCCTAGAGCGTCTAGAACGCCTAGGATTAGCCTTAGGAACGGACTTAGCATTTTCGTTGTTAGTCCTAGCAGCTTTTCCATTTTCAACATCTTCTTTGAGTTTTAAGCAATCATATTTGAAGTGATCTCCTTGTCCACAGTACCAACACGTCCTATAGTAAGTACCAAGATAGTACTTCTTATTGGGACGCTGAATCTTGTTTTCTTTCATCTTTTGAGGATTACAAACTTTTGAACCGTCCCCTTTAGCGATCTTCTTGTAAATCTTATGACTAGTGGAGTTAGTGTAGTAGTCTTCCTTTCCTAATTCCCCACTCTCTAGAACTCTAATTCTTTCAAGAAGATTTTTGGTTTTCTCCCGTTCAAGTTCAAGTTCTGAAGTTTTACTTGCCTCAAAATCACTAGGAAGAGAGTTCTTAGTGTCAGATTCATAACCTAGACCTCTCTTAGCTGGGACGAAGACCATTGGTCTCACTTCTTCAACTATGGGACTCTTACCCATCACTTTCACTTCTTCCCTAAGCTTAGCGTTCTCAAGTTTGAGACACATGATTTCAGTTTTTAGGGACTTAGTTTCTTCACAAGAGGACTCTAGTTGAATGGTCATGGAACTACAGTTTTCACATTCAACCACTATATTTTCATTTTCAAGTTCAAGTTCATCCATTCTATGTTGCATGACAACACTTTCTTCCATGATTCTTCCAATAAGTTTAATGAGCTTGGATTTAGAACAATTTTCTAATGAACTCATCATAGACTCACGGGTTACCTCATTTTCAGATTTCGAAGCGTTCTGTTCAACAACGGTAACGTCCTCCATAGCCATGAAAGCTACTTGCTCACCATCAGATGCGTCCTCAAGGGCTATGTATGCTTGTTCATCGGGTTCTTCATCATCATCATCATCAGAGGAAGAACTCCCATTGTCCCATGCAGAGGCGAACGCTCCAATGAGAGCTTTTGTCTTCATTTCCTTTGCAGACATTCCTGTTGTGCATTTCTTAGCAAAGTGCCCTTTTCTGTTACATTTGTAACATGTGAGTTCCTTCATTTCTGCCTCAGTGTACTTGCGGCTTTCCTTCTTGGGCATCTTGTGTTTATTGACATGTTTGTTCCTTTTGCCAAAAACACGGAGAACTTTGTTAAAGAGAGCAACTTCTTCTTCTGCGTCCAGTTGTTCTTTAGACTTGCTTTCTCTTTCCTTTAAGGCTTGAACGCGCATCTTCTCGCGGTTCTCGGCTTTGTTGGCTTCCACCATTACAGCGATCTCCTGTTGACGCCGAAGGTACTCAGCGTACTCTGGTGTTGTGGACGCCAAAGCAAGATCAGTTTGAGGATTCTGTCCAAGCTTAGCCATATCAGAAATTCTTCTTTCCTCGTACTGCCTGAGCTTCCCATAGATCTCTTCCATGTCTAGAGTTTTGTTGGCTGTGTTTTCTTTGAACGTTGTCCTGTCAAAGTTCCAGACTCCGGTCAAACCATCAATGACCACTTGAACTCTATTCCTCATGGAGATTTCTGTTTCTGGGATGCCCAAGTTCCTCATCTTGGTGACAAGGGCCTCAAAGCGGTATGAGTAATCGTTCACCGTTTCATTTGGCAACATGCTAAAAGCATAGAACTCCTTCTTGATTTTCAGCTGGACGTCCTCCTTCATTTCAGCGGTTCCCACATGGAACTTCTCAAGAGCTTCCCACTGTTGTTTCGCTGTTGACAAATTGCTGACCCGAGTGGCGTCCCTCTCGCATAAGGACGCTTGAAGGAAACAAATAGCTTTTGCGTGGTTTCCATTAGCTTAAACTCGTCAGGACCCCACTCGTCCTCCTTATCAGCTTTGTCAACAGGAACTTTGAGATCTCCTTTCATGATAACCTTCCAGCATTGATAATTTTGACTTCTGCAGAAGTTTTCGAACCTTGTCTTCCAGCGATTGAAGTTACCGTCCGTTAGGCGCGGAGGCTTCACAAAAGAGATTCCAATGGGTTCCATGTCCATCTTTACCTGCAACTCAGTAAGAATCTAGAGCGCCTGCTCTGATACCAATTGTTGGATCGTTAGTACTGAGGGACGTCCTTTACTTTGGTAAAGGCGTCCTTAGATTAGGCGTCCCTACGAGGAGTAGGGGCGTCCTTGAGTAATGCAGCGGAAATAAAGTACTAAACAGATAAAGAATGAACGCAGTGAATTATAGAGGAACCACTCAAGACCAAGTAGTCCTTGAGTGTAAACCTCTACCTCCTTGGAGGATTTTTGAATAGTTCTTTCCTTTCTATTGAACGTCCTTACAATTGTACTGGCGAGTCTTTACAGTTCTCTGGCACTTAGCTTTTCCCTAAGTCCACTAGTAAAGGACTCCTCTAAGCCTACAACTTAAGCGAGTTCAATCTACTAAAGGACTCTATTCCTACGTTCTGCAGTACTTCGCAGAACTCTCTTTCTCTCACTTTTTGGGATTTCTCTTACAAACTGTTTTTGTGATTTGGTTACAAGTCTCACTCGATCTAACACAAGTTCTAGCACTGTTCTTGAGTTCTTGAGTTAGTTCTTCGTGTTCTTAAGTGAGTCGCTTTCTCTTTGATTCTCTCTGAATATTCCTGAAAGCGTTGGCGTCACAATAAATGCCTTGGGGCTATTTATAGGACTTGGGGAAGGGCGTCTTTTCTCTGGGACGATCATGCCCTTCATGGACGTGGCTACAGGATCTTCCTCCACGTAGTAGGGCGGTGATGAGGAAGCTTCCTATATCCAGCTGTGTATGATGAACTTCGCTACAGGATCGGCCGCCACGTGTTGATGGACTCTGTAACAGGATCGTCCGCCACGTAGTGTTGGACTCCGCTACAGGATCGGTCTCCACGTGTCCTTGGATGATCAAACATTGTCGAGTGATGTCATCCTGTCGGCTAGTGAGTAAGGACTCCTTTCTTGCGTTCCTACTTGCTTAGGACTCCGTCCTTGCTCAAGTAGTCTCTTAGCTGGTCCTTACTTCCTGTTGGCTAGCGTCCCTAAGCTTGTGGGACGCTCATACACACTTGTTGTCCTTTTGGTCACTAGCGTTCTTGAACACTTGGACAACTTTATTAGAATCAAAGTGAGTTTGTCATATCAAAACTAAGGGACGGTTGTGTGGAACACTAACAAGTACGCAAGCGTTCTTGATAGCGTCCCAACACAACCAATGTTATTGCTTTAGCTAGCATTCTTAATATTCAGATTACTTCCTCTATGGAAAAATATCTTGGAATACCGATTCTCAAAGGAAGAGTGCAAATTTCTATGTTCTCAGATTCAATCTCTAATCTTAAAAAACAATTGTCCCAGTGGAAAGCAAATTCCATATTACAGGCTGGCAGGGTTGTTCTTATCCAATCCTGTCTCATAAGCAAAGTCAACTACCTCATGCAAAGTTTCATGTTACCCCAAGGCGTCCTTAAACAGATAGATCTCGTTTGCAAATCTTTCTTTTGGAACAAATTCATCCCGAATCATCATCCTCTCATTAGTTGGGATCGTATCTGCTCTCCGAAAGAGAGTGGGGGCCTTGGCCTTCGATCTGCGGAAAATATTAATATCTCGTTACAAATGAAGCTTTTATGGAAAATTTGTACGCAACCTCAAAATGTTTGGGTCAAAGTCATTACAGAAAATTATCTAACCAATGACTCTTTATTTGATTACCATAAAAATAACTGCTCATGGCAGTTTGGAAGGTTAATGAATATTAGATGCATCTTTTCCAAAGGCCTTAGATGGCTTTTGGGTGATGGAAAAACTATAAAATTCTGGAATGACCCATGGCTACCAAATGTAGACCTATCTCCTTTTGTTGACTCTCTCGATCCGAACCTTAGGGTTGCTGAACTCATTCTTCCGAATAGATCTTGGAATACTATTCTTCTCGCCCAAATTCTACCACCACATATTGTTAATATCATTATTGATATTAGAATCCCATTAACAGATACTCCGGATAGACTCGTCTAGTTGCCTGCAACAGATGGGGTCTTTTCCGTTAATTCTGCAACTTCTCTCCTATCTACCCCAGTTGATCCTACGATTGCTAATTTTGACTGGATTTGGAAATCTAAATTACCACCTAAAATTAAGAATTTCATATGGAAATCATGTGCAGACTGTCTTCCAACGACAGATAGAATTAATCGTTTCTATAACTCGGTTCCAAACCTATGTTCTCTTTGCGAGCTAAAAGATGAAAGCCTAAAGCATTTCTTTTTCGAATGTCCATTTACGAAATCTATGATTTATCGACTGCAAAAGCTACTAAATTACTCATTCAACATAACAACATCCTATTCTTTCCACCAAAATATTCAAGAAACACTTACAAACAACAAAAATAGCACATCTCTTGCGTTCCTATGGTGGTTTCTTTGGGCTCATAGGAATGCAAAAATTTTTGACCCATCGAGAATCAACCCCAAAAAATTACCCTCAGATTTGGCCTTCTCCGGGGCACTTTCTTGGGAAGGTTGTGGGACCCCTAAGCCTCTAGTATCAAACAAGCCCAAAAAGAAAAAATCATACTGTCTGGAAAAAACCACCCCCACATTGGTACAAGCTTAACTTTGATGCATCCAGACTCAAAACAGGAACAACGCATGCGGGTTTCGTTCTACGAGACCACAATGGATTTATCCAATCTATTGGACGTCAACATTACATGATGGTGATGATGTAGATGGTCTTTCTCACAAACCTGCAAATGGCTTTTAACTGCATCATTTGTAAGCTCATCCAAATTCATCAGCTCCTTAATTTGCTTAGGCGTTGAAACTGCAAGAAAAGATAATCCAACCTAGATTACACAATCCATGATGAAACCAAACCCTGATCAATCACACCATAAACAAAATTCTCTAATCAAACTTACCATGTGATCCACCAAGTTGCTGAAGAGCATTCAAAAACCTCCTATGCAACTCCGGTGACCAACATCTCCTCGACTTCCTTGGCTGGCCTTCTCTACCCTTCCCGCCGCCATCCTCGTCGTTGGAAGAGCACCCGGAGGCCGCCGGCACCAGCGAGGGACCCATCGTCCGCTCTCATCCTCATCGCTTCCTCTTCTTCGTGCTCGTCATCGGTTAGGGAGGCGATGCGCCGAGCGAAGCGCCCCGGTTTCTACTGAGATTGTTTCTTTGTACATATACTAATGTTTCAGGGCTAACCAGAGATTCAAACGGCACCATCGAATTCTTGTTGGAGGAGGTCTTGAGTTTGGGCGGAAATCCACGGATCCCGTCGCAGAGGACTCGAATTCTTGCTGCTCAATTTCCCCATCTTGACCTCCACCTACTTGTCGATCTGGCCGATGAGCGGAAAGCCGTTCTTCTTGGTGAGAGTTGATTCGAGGGCGCTGCCGGTGTCGGAATCGAGATCTCGGGTGGGATCTCCGACGACGGAGCCTCGGACGATGGTGGTGTTGCTGGGGACGTGCGTGAAGGCCGGGATGGTGGCGTTGCCGACCTGGATCCCGCCGGAGGAGTCGACGGAGACGGAGAAGGGGTCGTAGAGGAAGGAGATCTTGGTCGAGGGGATCAGATGGGCAAAAGCCTCGGGATAAGGATATACTTTGAAGAGCCTGGGTAATTTTTGTAACGGATGGGCCAAGAAACGGTAGCATATTCAATTAATTGGCCAAAAAAAGGGGTGTTTTAAAGGGCCATTAAGTTGCCTTAATTTTCATCAATTAATCAAAATTGCATTATTGTGTAACTTCCCAGGCATTCACGATCCACTTAATTGCCCATATGGTAATTAGTAGACCCAACCCATACAATGCTATGAAAACATTAGTATATGTATAAAATCAAGAGCAGTTATTGCAACAGATTTTCCTATTTTATTGTATTATAGATAATACAAATGATTTTATGTTGTAGACTCGGAAGATTTGATATATCCACCAAGTCATTTGAGAAACGAGTCTTCTTATTGTAAATGGAAGAGTTTTAATACACGTCAAAATCTTTGACTTGAGCCCCTTAACACATCATATCATCCATCGAATAACAAGTCTGGAAACTCCTGAACAAGGCAGTTGCCAGCACAAGGATACAAGTACATTGAACATTGAAGATCATCTCACTCTTCTTTCTTCTAATACGGAGGGAAAATACTTCCCATATCTTCTAGAGCTTCAAGTCACTTTTAATCATACAACAAAACCCTTGGCACGAAAAGGAAATCCGATTTCGAAGTATGATATCGATCATCAAGAGGAAGCATATTGGGTTGTTGTCTTTGTTATTTGGTTCAGTGAATACCCAAACTTGAGTAGGGTTCAAAGCCTCCTTGAAAGTTACAAAATCATGATCAGTTATGTTTTCAAATGACAAACTGTCCAAAAACAGATGGAGATTAATATCATGGCTAAAGCACATAAGCACAAATTCCTGAGGACTATGTTGGCCTATCATAGTTAGGAAATCACAAATGTCAATATATACCAAGAATCTCACATCTCTTCTTCCAGGGAGATATTCTCGGGGTTCATATAACATAAGAAAGAAAAAAGATAGGAACTGAAGGAAGACATTGAACAAAACAAGTGATTCAATATTTGACAATAATAAATGAGAACCTTGAAGAGAAGTACCAGATTTAGAAATAAAAAAAAGGATAAAACATGGCTTTGTATCCAATAGAGTTCGGTGCTGTTAGCATGGAGTTGCCCATTAACTCTATGGGTGAAGTTTGATTAATCTCAACCGTTAGTTATATTTAACGGTTATAGGATTGAGTTAAATTTTTAATTAAGATTTGGGGAAAATAATTAAAAGTGAAGTGATTAAAAAAAATCAAATACGCTTAATCGTCTTCTTGCCTACCATGAACTATGTATGCCCTTTCTTCTTCAACCCTCTCAATCGATTGCTCCTACAATTTTGTTGATTTTGTTCATGCAACTTAGATTTGGTTTTCGCATTAAATTTGTTACTTTTGTTCTTAATCTCTCAATATCTTCACATCTGTTTGATAATTTCTTATCTCAAATTAGGGTTAGTGAGTTCGACTAGAGGAGGCGTCATCTAGGATCGGAAGCCGCCGAATACAAAATCAGCGGAGTAAAAACCATGCTTTCTTAGCATCGGAAGCCAAATCAGCGGCCACAACAACCAATTGACAGTTCTCATTGTCGCCACGGGAGGCGGAACGTGACGGATCACCTTCATCCTCAACTCCGGCAGCGAAGGAAAGATGGAGGAAACGGAGGTGAAGACGTCGGCGTTGGAGAGGGAGGTTGTAAGAGAAGATTGAATGCGCATATCTTTACCCTTCACTACATGACAACAATTAGCAAATTGACAAACCTCTTTTTATTATCCAAGTGAAGTTTTGGGTTGAGTACAAATGTTAATTTGACGTCAAAAAAAATGGTGAAAGAACGAAGAAGTTGTTTGGTGGAGATGAATGAGTTCAATGAAGATACGTTAATTGAGATTTGCATTTGTCTTATTTTGTTTCTAATATATCTCATATAATTTTCTTCCTTAACAATCTTAACTAAGAGATTTAACTTTATCTTACATTTTAACTTAATCCTAACCCTTAAATATAACTAATGGTTGAGATTAATCAAACTTCACCCATAGAGTTAATGGGCAACTCCATGCTAACAGCACTGAATAGAGTTTGATATAAAGCTTATAGATGGTGTTAAATTTAATATCCCCCTGAAGAGAAATTATTGATCAAGAAGATAGGGTTTGGAGTTTGGGATTTAGGTTTTGGGTCTTGGGTTAAGCTTTTAGGGTCAATATTTAGAGGGAAGGGGGCCACGAGTCCACTTTTCCAACATTCAGAAAGTAATTAGGCTCCATCTAAAAAAAATAAAGCAACTAATCGGTATAAAAACCCTATTTTTTTAGATTCTCTCTTCCTCTGATAGAGCATATAGGTTGTAGTATTTAGGACATGTTTTGATTAGTTTTTCATGCATTTTTAGGTAGATTTTCCCTTATTTTGTAGTTTAGCTCTAGTGTTGGAAGTTTCGGAATCTACACTCGTTTGGTTGATGTTTGCAGATATGATTGATCGAGTGCCGGAATCATGGTGATGGTGGACTTGGAAGTGAGCTTGAAGGTGCCAAAGGAGTGTGCATGGAGGAGGCTAAAGAAGAAACCAAGTGCTAGGAGCTTTGAAGGACTCGGTGGAAAAGCCCTGAAAACTCGGGCAGATCTTCAGGAACTCGGCCGCGCTTCAGTGCAACAGGCCGCGTTTCTGCAACAGAACGTCTGGCGTGAAAACGCGGGCAATACAGTGAAAGCGCGCCCGCGCTTCTACGGCCTTGACCGCATTTCTACCCGTGTCCGAAAAGAGTGATGTTTTTGTATGGGCTTGGGCTTTTGGGTTGAAACTTGTTTTGGATATTATTTTTAGAAACCTCTTAGATATATTTTTGGATATTAGTTTCTAGGTTTATATTCTCATAACTCTTGACTTTGAGGATAATTGTTGTTGGAGATTGAGAAGAATAAGAATCTTTTGGAAGAATTGTAAGTTTTTCAATGTCTTTGAACAACTAAACCTCTTTTGCTTAACTAGTTAATTGAAGTTGTGAATTAAGAATTATTGTGAGATTTGATCGTTCTTAATTTCCCTTGACTAGATTGTTTTCTCTATGCTTGATTGAACAAGTTTGATTTAGGGTTTTGTTAGATTGGCCATCTAATTGAATCTCTAGGTTGAATTACAACTAGATCTTTCTATTTACCGGTCGGTGTTAATTAGATCATAAGTAGAACCTTTAATCAATCTAGGACTGGTAGGACTAATTGATTAGAGAAGAGAATTCAATTGCATGTTATTTGGATGTCTGGTTGCTCTGAATGCATGTTTCTATTGATGCTTGAATCTTAATGTTGTTGTCAAATTGAATCTATGAGGTCTCTTAGGTTATTTGATAATTAGGGTTGTTAGTACCGGTCGGGATAATAACTAGAATTGAAGTAGGATAATAATTCCATGAAGTTGGGTTATTAGAATTCCGCACTAGATTAGTCAAGGTAAAAAGAGAATTTTGATAATCAATGATCAATAATCGAATTCGCAATGGATATTAACTGGTTAAGCATATTTCTCACATATTTGATAAATCATCTTTAGTTTTGCATGTTCAATTTATTAGTTGATAGGATAACACTCAAAAACCTCCCGTTTTACATTCATTCGAGTATTCAAATTCAATACACAAAAACACAAGTCTTTGTGGGATTGACCCTTACTTCCCTACTACATTAGTTGGGTTGTTAGGTTTACTTTGATAGGTATTAAAGGTGACTAAAATACCTCTATCAAATTGGCGCCGTTGCCGGGGACTTCGTCGTCTTTGTGTATTTAATTTGTTTACTTTGTCTGGTATGAACCTGTCATATGGTTCATACCCGTGCTACTAACTCTTCACCCTTGTTGTTTGACGCAGATATTGACAGGACTTTATTCAGGTTGAGGAAGGAGATTCGCAATTCCTTTCACGAGCTGCCTTTTGCTTCTGAATCTGAGTCTGACGAGATGGGTGACGGTAATCTGGATGCTGTGGCACAGACTTTGAGGCAGCTGACTGCACCGGATCTGACCCAACAACCATTGGTGGTGCAATTCCCTGAGCTGGCCGACGGAGTCAATTTTGAGCTGAAGTCGGGGTTGATCCACCTTCTTCCCAAGTTTCATGGGTTGAGTGGAGAAGACCCTAATAAGCACCTAAGTGAGTTTCATGCAGTCTGCTCAAGCATGAAGCCTAGAGAGGTTACTGAGGATCAGATCAAGCCGAGGGCTTTTCCTTTCTCGCTCAAGGATTCAGCCAATGACTGGTTCTACTATCTGGCACCTGGGAGTATTGACACCTGGCACAAGATGAAGAAAGCATTCTTGGAGAAATACTTCTCAGCTACGAGGTCTAACAGCATCAAGAAGAGCATCAGTAATATTGAGCAGGCACCTACTGAGACCTTGTATGAGTATTATGAGCGGTTCAAGAGGTTGATTGCCAGCTGTCCTTATCATGGTTATTCTGACGAGGATCTCATCTTGTATCTCTTTGGAGGTCTTCTGGACGATGAGAGGAGAATGGTTAATGCTGCTTGTGGGGGTTACATCCTTAATAAGACTCCCGCAGGAGCGTTCCAACTGTTTGATGAGCTGTCTGAAGGTTCACGGCAATTCAACAAGTCTACCAGATCAGTCAATTCTGCAGCTACTCAGTCATCATTGCATGAGGAAGTTTCCGAGCTGAAGAATATGGTGAAGCAGCTCACAATGTCTGGTGGGCAACAGCAGGTTAAGGCATGTGGAATCTGCTTAGATGTTATGCACCCAACAGATGCTTGCCCTACACTCCAGGAGCCGCAAGCTGAAGTTAATGCAATGGGTGGATATGGTCCACAAAAGCAGAGATATGACCCCTTCTCTAATACTTACAATCCTGGATGGAGGGATCATCCTAGCCTTCGATATGGAAATTCCAATCAGCAGCAACAGTACAATCAACAAGGTGGTCAACCTGCTTATAGGCCTCCTTTCAATCCGAAGCCTCAAGCACCTGCTTCAAACTCGATGTCAACAGAGGACATGATTCGGGCTCTTGCTCAAAGTGTCACTACAATACAAGGTTCTATGACCCAATTTCAGCAGGAGACCAAGTCAAGTGTCCAAAATTTGGAGAAGCAGGTGAGCCAAATTGCTAATGCTGTAAGCAAGTTGGAGGCCAAGGATTCTGGTAAACTGCCATCTCAGACCGAGCTCAACCCGAGGCAAAATGTGAATGCTATAACTTTACGATGTGGTAAAGTGCTTGAAGATGTCCCGGGAAAAGCTCCTCATGCTGCACAAGAAGAGAAGCCCTTGGAAGAAGAGGACGCAGGAGAGAAATCCAATTCGGATGTACAGCTACGAAAACTCGGGCAAGACACTCAAAACTCGCCCGCGTTTTCCGGCCCCAACCCGCGCTACGCCTCCAGGGATGATTCCTCAACCCGCGGGCAGGTGCACCCCGAAGCGCGCCCGCGCTTTCAAGCGATAGCCCGCGCTTCTCCGCCCGAGCTACAGGTTCAGAAACGCGGGTAGGTACAGGCGAAAACTCGCCTGAGTTCTCGCGCCAGCCCGAGTTTCCGATCGCAGAGGCGAATTCTCCCAAGTCTTCTCCCGAGTCCTCACCGACACCTCATATTTCACTTCCACCTTTTCCAGAGGCTCTCAAACGGACCCGAAAGCTTGAGAATGACAAGGAGCTCTTCGAGACATTTAGCAAGTGCGAGGTCAACATCCCGCTACTCAAACTCATCAAAATTATTCCTCGCTATGCTAAGTTCTTGAAGGAGCTCTGCACAATCAAGAGAACTCAAAAGCTAAAGGGACAACAGAAGGTCAAAGTGAGTGAACACATCTCAGCTGTGTTTCAAAGGCGTATGCCCAAGAAATGCGGAGATCCAGGTATGTTCACTATTCCATGTGTGATTGGTGAAACAAAAATTGATAAGGCCATGCTAGATTTGGGTGCTTCCATCAATGTTATCCCTTATTCTCTGTACAAATCTCTTGAGCTTGGACCTTTGCATGATACTAGAGTTGTGATCCAATTAGCTGATAGATCTAATGTGTATCCTAAGGGTATAGTTGAAGATGTGCTTGTTATGGTTGATAAGTTGATTTTCCCTGCTGATTTTTATGTGCTAGATATGGAACATGATAAGCATGCCTCACCTATTCTCTTGGGTAGACCTTTCTTGAAGACTGCTAAAACTAGGATTGATGTTTGTAGTGGATCTCTCACCATGGAATTTGATGGGGAAAGGGTAGAGTACAATATCTATGATGCTATGAAATACCCTACGGATGTTAACTCTTTGTGTGCAATTGATGTGATTGAACCTCTTATTCAAGAAACCTTTAATGTGAATGGCATGCATGAGTTGCAATCTGCTCTTGAAAATTCTTTGGTGAACAACATGCTGGATTTTGAGCTTAATGCTAACCTGCAGGAAATTGTGGCTGAGTTGAACACTCACTATGAGCGTCCACTCTTACCACGGGGCTCCAAGCCCATGCTACTAACCTTGCCAAGCGAGCAGCTTGTTCCTTCTATTGTGCAGGCCCTAGTGATAGAGTTGAAGCAACTTCCGGACCATCTTAAATATGCCTTCCTAAGTGATGGAGAGACCTTACCGGTGATCATTTCTAATAAAATCACGTAAGATCAAGAACACCAGTTGATTGAGGTTTTGAGGGAGCATAAGACCGCCATAGGATGGACTATTGCAGACATAAAAGGAATTAGCCCCTCTACATGTATGCATAGAATCTTATTGGAGGAAGAAGCAAAACCCTCAAGACAACCTCAAAGGAGGTTGAATCCGCCAATGATGGAGGTGGTGAACAAGGAGGTTCTCAAACTTCTCCAAGCAGGCATGATATACCCCATCTCTGACAGTCAGTGGGTGAGCCCTACCCAAGTTGTTCCCAAGAAGGGCGGTATTACAGTCAAGGAGAACGAGCAAGGTGAATTGATTCCCACCAGGATCCAAACCGGATGGCGTGTGTGCATCGATTACCGCAAGCTCAATGCGGTTACTCGGAAAGATCACTTCCCATTGCCCTTCATTGATCAAATGCTCGAGCGACTTGCTGGTCGCCCTTTCTATTGCTTTTTGGATGGATATTCCGGATATTTCCAAATAGCCATTGCACCCGAAGATCAAGAGAAGACGACGTTCACTTGTCCGTTTGGTACTTTCGCATACAGAAGGATGCCATTTGGGTTGTGCAACGCGCTTGCCACTTTCCAAAGGTGTATGGTTAGTATCTTTTCCGAATACATAGAGCATTTCATTGAGGTTTTCATGGATGACTTCACCGTACATGGGGATGACTTTGATTCTTGTTTAATTCACTTGACACTTGTGCTTAAAAGATGTAAGGATACTAATCTTGTTCTAAATTCTGAAAAATGTCACTTCATGGTTGAACAAGGAATAGTATTAGGTCATATAGTGTCCGCTAGGGGTATTGAGGTCGATAAGGCAAAGATTGAAGTAATTCAATCCTTGCCTTATCCTACTAATGTCCGCGAAGTGCGTTCTTTTCTTGGACATGCAGGTTTCTATCGCAGGTTCATTAAGGACTTTTCAAAGACAGCTTCACCCCTATGTGATTTACTCAAGAAGGAGACAGCCTTTGATTTTGGTGATGGGTGCAAGAAAGCTTTTGATGAGTTGAAAGTGGGTCTCACCACCGCCCCTATTATCTAAGCCCCGGATTGGTCTCTACCCTTTGAGATCATGTGTGATGCAAGTGACTATGCAGTGGGGGCGGTATTGGGGCAAAAGGTTGGGAAGGCTTCTCATGTGATCCACTATGCATCCATGACTTTGAATGAGGCGCAGAGGAACTACTACACCACCGAGAAGGAGCTATTGGCGGTGGTGTTTGCTTTGGAGAAATTTCGGTCTTACTTGCTAGGGACCAAGGTGATTGTCTACACCGATCATGCAACCCTTCGTTACTTGTTGACGAAGAAGGAAGCTAAGCCCCGATTGATACGATGGATCTTGTTGTTGAGCGAGTTCAACATTGAGATCAAGGACAAGAAGGGGGCTGAGAATGTGGTAGCGGATCATCTTAGTCGCTTGACATGTGAAGGGGAGAGCGGTCCACAAGTTTCACCTATTCGAGAAGAGTTCCCGGATGATACCTTGTTCGCAGTGCGTGTTGTTCAGCCTTGGTATGCAGATTTGGTGAATTTTCTCGCTGCGGGTGAGCTTCCATCGGTTTTGACCAAAGCCCAAAGAGACAAGCTTAGGAGTGAAGCAAGGTACTATGTGTGGGATGATCCTTATCTTTAGAAGCATTGTGCAGACCAAGTCATTCGTAGATGTCTTCCCGAGAATGAGGTAACCTCTGTTTTGACCTTTTGTCATTCATATGCTTGTGGGGGGCATTTTAGCGCTTGAAAGACTGCTAGGAAGGTGTTGGATGCAGGATTTTATTGGCCTACCATCTTTCGGGATGCAAACGCCTTTTGTAAATCCTGTGACCGATGCCAACGAGTCGGGAATATATCCCAGAAAGATGAGATGTCCCAATCTCCCATGATTTTTTGTGAAGTTTTTGATGTTTGGGGCATTGATTTCATGGGACCTTTTCCTAACTCATTTGGGAACTATTATATTTTGTTAGCGGTGGACTACGTTTCCAAGTGGGTGGAAGCGAAGGCCACCCGTACTGATGATTCCCGAGTTGTGGCAGATTTCTTGAAGACTCAAATCTTTAACAGATTTGGGATCCCTAGAGCTTTGATTAGTGATAAAGGAACTCATTTTTGTAACAAGACGGTGAGTGCACTTTTGAGGAAGTACCATGTCACACACCGAGTCTCTACAGCGTACCACCCCCAAACAAATGGTCAAGCCGAGGTGTCCAACCGAGAGGTCAAGTCCATTCTTGAGAAGACGGTGTCACCAAACCGGAAGGATTGGAGTATCCGGTTAGATGATGCACTTTGGGCCTATAGGACAGCTTACAAAACACCGATTGGAATGTCTCCTTTTCGGTTGGTGTTTGGTAAGGCATGTCACCTTCCAGTGGAGATCTAACACAAAGCATATTGGGCGGTAAAGCATTGTAGCATGAAATTGGATGAAGCTGGTGCATTAAGGAAGCTACAGTTGCAAGAGCTAGAGGAGCTAAGGATGGAAGCCTATGACAATACCGCCATCTACAAAGAGAAGACCAAAGCTTGGCATGACAAACATATTTGGCGCAAGCACTTCATAGTTGGAGACAAAGTTTTGTTATATCAATCTCGTCTTAAGCTTTTTCCAGGAAAACTAAGGTCGAGATGGACGGGACCATTCATTGTGGCGCACACATATCCACATGGAGCGGTTGATGTCTACGATAGTACTACTCACTCCACCTTCAAAGTGAATGGCCAGAGATTGAAGCCTTATTTTGATGGGTTTAACAATGCTATACTTGACGAAACGGCTTTACAGGAACCCGAGCCAGCGACATGAGCAGCGGATCGTCAAGCTAACGACGTTAACCAAGCGCTTCTTGGGAGGCAACCTAAGCATTAGGATAGTTGTTTTTGATTTTTAGTGTTAGATTAGTTTAGTTTAGAGTAGTTTTGTTTTGTTTTTTTTTCCTTTGTTTTGTGTGTTCAATCCGGCGTACAGGTTCAGAAACGCGGGCAAGAGCCCAGAAACTCGCCCGCGGTTCGGTGCCCCAGACCGCGCAACGCTTCCAGGTGCTCTGTTTCAGAAATTCGGGCAAGGCAGTGAAAACTCGCCCGCGTTTTCGGAGCCCAGCCCGCGCTTCGGCTCCAGATCCTTCAAGCTCAGAAACGCGGGCATGCAGGTGAAAACTCGCCCGAGTTTTCGTACCTGCCCGCGTTTCCGTTCTCTCACAGCGAGAGTTAAAATGCGGCCGGCCCTATTCTTCATCATTCTTCCACATTGAAACTCGGCCTTTCTCGCCCCTTTCTTCACACAAGAGCGCGCCTTCCACCATTGTTAAGCACGAACTACCTCCAATCAACACCAAATCAAGTGATTCTTCTCCCTAATCTACTCCTCTTCATCAATCAACAAGTAATTTCTTCTCTACTCTTCTCTTCTCTTGGATTAATTGGTGATTTTTGAGCTTGAACTTGTAGATCTAGGTTTTGCCTAAAGTATCTAGATTTGTCAATTTCAACTCAAATTTGCATGATTAGTTGCTACTTGTTAGTTCCTTTGCATGATTCTAGCATGATTCCTTGATTTCCTTGCTTGTTCTTGTGAAATTTGGATTGTGATTGATTTTGCCTAAACTAACCTAGGTAGTGGGGGAAGAGAGTGTTTGAGAGTATTACTTGATTAATTGTTGGATTATTGTTGGATTGTTGTGGGATTGTCCTTGCCGGGACAATCAAATTTGCTTGTGGTGTTGTTTTGTTGTTTTGTGCTGCAGGAACAGGTACAGAATGCCTCCCCGCCCATCAAACCGTAGAGGCTCTTCTAGAGCTTCATCTTCTCATGATCGTCCACAGTCCTCTCGCCCCAGTTCGTCTTCTGCTCAGCCCCGAGCCCATCTTTCTCCGCCTACGGTTGTAGGGGAAGTGACCCCATCTGATTTTGGGTTCAGTTTGAGCGACCCGGTACACATTGCTCGATTCAAGCTCCTCCATCCACGACCAATACATGCCCCTCGGTACTTGGATTGGGATTTTCTGAAAGAATTGGGTTTGAAGGAGGAGCTTAAGAAATGGGAGGACGCACAGCACTTGAGAGCTTTTCTCCGTCTACAGCAGCCTGCCTTCAAGGGTCTTGTTCTGGAATTCTTGAGCACTCTGGAAACGCGTATCCTTTCCGGAGCAAATAGCAGAGTGGGGGAGTGCACATTCCAGCTCGGAGGAGTGAGAAGGACAATCACGCTGGATGAAGTGAATAGAGCGTTTGGTTTCTTTCGTGCTGCTGAGAATGAAGTGAGATGGGAGAGTCAAGCTTATTGGCTCAATCATTCACAATGGAGAAAGATGTCAAGAAAGGCAGAGTACAAGGCCTCTAGAGCAAAGGCTTCTTCTATTACCCACCCTGTGCTCCGTGTGTTGCAGCGTTATTATGCTCTATCTATTACAGGAAGGGGAGACGGAGAGGGTAATGCACCAAAGAAGGATCTGATGCTCTTGGTTGCGTATTTGGAGAACCGGAAAGTGAACTATGGCGCAGTTCTTATGAACAATTTGGCCCACATCAGCAGGAAGGGTACTGGACCTATTACTACTGGAGCCCTTGTCACTGTTCTGGCTATGCATTACGAGCTTGATCTGACTCAGTTTGGCGGGAAGATTGAGCCTGTACCGATAGACTTCGCCTACCTCAACAGGATGAATGCCTTGTACTTCCACTATGGTCAGTATTACTAGGCGATTGGAGACACCAAGAGGGTGATGCGACTTCCTGCTGTGGAGAGAGTTGAGTTAGAGACTGGTCGAGATGTTGATGTTACATGGATGATCACTCCTCGGGAAGGTGATCTCCCGCTTGAGGACGTTGAGGGCCATCGGGGCAAGAGACGTCGGATTCAGAGGACTGTTGAGGAGTCTGAGGATGAGGCCACCGCTGATGATGATTCTGAGGGTGATGAGGATTTTATTGCTGAGGAGGAGCCCGAGCTTGGTGATCAGGATGAGGATGCTGTTGCAGAGGATGTTCAGGGTGTTGGTGGTTATCCTCAGGGCCAGTTTGACCAGTTGGTGAGCATGATGGGAGGGCTCACCACACAGATGACTCAGTTCAGGGCCCATGTGGATCAGAGATTTGATTATCAGGAGCAGAGGATGGACCACTACCGGCAGTACCACGACGAGCAGCTTCATCAGCTTCACACTCGCATGGATGGTTGGACTTAGGAGGGTGGAGTCCCAGCGTATCAGTATTATCCATATCCGGGCTACCCACAGCAGTTCCCACCACCACCACCACCGGAGTAGATGCCACTTCCTTCCTATCTGGATGACTCGGTTAGTATTTTCTTCTTCTTTCTTTTCTTTTACATTGGGGACAATGTAAAGTTTAAGCTTGGGGGAGGGGATTATTGGTTAAGTCATCTCATCTTTGCATTCATATAGTTGCATTTGCATGTTTAAATTATAGTTTTGCATTAATTAAAATTGAAAAAAAAATAGAAAAAATCAATCTAAAATCACAAAAAAATTGAAAAATTGAAAAATCACAAAAATATTGCATTTTAGGATCCAAATTTCCCTACTTGACCATTTGTCTCTCTAAGTTAAGAGTATTATCTAACCCATGACTAGCTTGTTGGTTGAAGTTTCCTTGGATTGAAGCATGATTCTTAAGTTATTAATCTTGATTATAGGATTGAGCATGCATAAGAAGTTGAAATTTTGGATTGTTTATGAAGTTCTAGACATATTTGCCTTGTGAGATAATTTTGAGCCTTTTATTGCATATTTGCATATTTTTTCTTGAGTGTATCGCTTTGTTTGCTAGCTCTAGAACTTGCGTTTAGATATCTTTTTCAAGGCTACATTACATGATTTAAATGCATGACATTAAAATGATTGAGGCATTTTTATTAGCTCAGTATATCCTTATCTACCTTATACATGATCCTTTGTTTGATAGCCCTATTCTTGAGCCTATGGCCTTATTTTGTAGCTCCACAAAAATTTCCTAGCGAGCTTGACCCTTTCCGGGAATTAGGATTTAGCTAGGGTGTTTTTGTGTAGTGGAGATGATTCTTGGGTGAGTTGGTTGAAAAGAAAGGATTTGTGTTGAGTTGAAAGAAAAAAAAAAGAGCTAAGGAGTTGAAAAAAAAAATAAAAAGTGTTTGATTGAGGTAAATTAAAGTGAGAAATCAAGTTGAAAAACCTCAAGTGAGTTGAAAAAAAAAAAGAAATGAGCAAAAGTGTATAAAGAAAAGTGATGGAGAAAAGGTGAAACAAGTTGGTGAACATATGAAGTGAAGTGGTTCAAGTTTGGGTAGTTAGCTAGTTCTATTCCCGGTTTTAGCACCACATGACCAAATATTTCCCTACCTACTTGTGTATACCTTGGCCCCATTACAACCCTTTAAGAAGTCCTCATGATTTTTGTTGTGTGTTTGATCATTCGTAGTGGAGATTTAGAACACTGATGCAAGCCTATGGTAGTCTAGTTTTCAAAGTTGATTTTGAGTGAAACACATCCCTTAAACACTTGAGTGAAGAGTGCAAAACACATTGCCTTGGTGAGGTCTAGAATGGATGAATGATTTAATTTTGAAAGCTTCTCATACATGTGTGCAATGATGTCTTGGTCGAGGTTTAACTTATTGATGAAATGTGGATTGACATTGAGATGGATGCTTTAACTTGCTAGTTGTGGTGTGATCTTGATTTTATTTCTTGCTTGAGGACAAGCAAGGTTCAAGCTTGGGGGAATTTGATAGAGCATATAGGTTGTAGTATTTAGGACATGTTTTGATTAGTTTTTCATGCATTTTTAGGTAGATTTTCCCTTATTTTGTAGTTTAGCTCTAGTGTTGGAAGTTTCGGAATCTACACTCGTTTGGTTGATGTTTGCAGATATGATTGATCGAGTGCCGGAATCATAGTGATGGTGGACTTGGAAGTGAGCTTGAAGGTGCCAAAGGAGTGTGCATGGAGGAGGCTAAAGAAGAAACCAAGTGCTAGGAGCTTTGAAGGACTCGGTGGAAAAGCCCTGAAAACTTGGGCAGATCTTCAGGAATTCGGCCGCGCTTCAGTGCAACAGGCCGCGTTTCTGCAACAGAACGTCTGGCGTGAAAACGCGGGCAATACAGTGAAAGCGCGCCCGAGCTTCTACGGCCTTGACCACGTTTCTACCCGTGTCCGAAAAGAGTGATGTTTTTGTATGGGCTTGGGCTTTTGGGTTGAAACTTGTTTTGGATTATTTTTAGAAACCTCTTAGATATATTTTTGGATATTAGTTTCTAGGTTTATATTCTCATAACTCTTGACTTTGAGGATAATTGTTGTTGGAGATTGAGAAGAACAAGAATCTTTTGGAAGAATTGTAAGCTTTTCAATGTCTTTGAACAACTAAACCTCTTTTGCTTAACTAGTTAATTGAAGTTGTGAATTAAGAATTATTGTGAGATTTGATCGTTCTTAATTTCCCTTGACTAGATTGTTTTCTCTATACTTGATTGAACAAGTTTGATTTAGGGTTTTGTTAGATTGGCCATCTAATTGAATCTCTAGGTTGAATTACAACT
Organism: Polygonum maritimum; assembly: GCA_963924305.1. NCBI lineage: Eukaryota > Viridiplantae > Streptophyta > Magnoliopsida > Caryophyllales > Polygonaceae > Polygonum > Polygonum maritimum. The sequence goes on along the minus strand of OZ002735.1, from coordinate 28,394,581 downwards.
AGATCTTTCTAATTACCGGTCGGTGTTAATTAGATCATAAGTAGAACCTTTAATCAATCTAGGACTGGTAGGACTAATTGATTAGAGAAGAGAATTCAATTACATGTTATTTGGATGTCTGGTTGCTCTAAATGCATGTTTCTATTGATGCTTGAATCTTAATGCTGTTGTCAAATTGAATCTAGGAGGTCTCTTAGGTTATTTGATAATTAGGGTTGTTAGTACCAGTCGGGCTAATAACTAGAATTGAAGTAGGATAATAATTCCATGAAGTTGGGTTATTAGAATTCCGCAGTAGATTAGTCAAGGTAAAAAGAGAATTTTGATAATCAATGATCAATAATCGAATTCGCAATGGATATTAACTAGTTAAGCATATTTCTCACATATTTGATAAATCATCTTTAGTTTTGCATGTTCAATTTATTAGTTGATAGGATAACACTCAAAAACCCCCCGTTTTACATTCATTCGAGTATTCAAATTCAATACACAAAAACACAAGTCTCTGTGGGATTGACCCTTACTTTCCTACTACATTAGTTGGGATGTTAGGTTTACTTTGATAGGTATTAAAGACGACTAAAATACCTCTATCGTCCTCCCTTTTCCTTCTCTCTCTTTCTCCAACCCTCACGTCTCTCTCCTCTCTCTTCTCTCTTCTCGTTCTCTTTCGCTGCCCTCTCTCCCTCACCAAACCGAAAACCACCAAAATCCTTCTCATCTCACCGTTAATGGCTAGAAGCTTCTGCCACAAGATTCCTCCGATTTTCAGCAACTCGTCTTCTCAGAAGCCTTCCTCCGCCGCTCCTCTGAAGCCTCCGCCGCTGAACCTTGCCGGAATATCCTTCTCCGATCCGGCGTCCCCTTCCTCCACACGCGATGGCGGCGAGATTGGGATCTGGTAAGATCGGGCCGGATGCGACGAGATCTAGGCCTGAGGCAACGAGATCTTGGCCGGAGGTGACGAGATCTAGGCCGGAGGCGACGAGATTTGGCCGATGAGGCGTCGCGGAAGCCGGAGAGGTTGAGGTGGTTACGGCAGCGGCCGGAGAGGAAGAGCGAGAGCTGGTCGTGGAGGATGAAGGAGCCCCGGCGGACCAGGGTGTGGACCACCAGGAGGCATTTCACGGCCACGGCAGAGGAGCGGGTTCCGTGGAGGCGGGAGATGAGCGCCTCGACGGCCACGTGTGCGGTGGCGCGTGGGGCGGAGCTTGAGACGGAGAGGAGGGAGGTCATGTGGCGCGTGGACAGGAGCGATGAGGCATCGTGGCTAGTGGCGCCCACCACGTACGGCCGGCCAGCCGGAGGGCTAGGGTTTCGGCGGAGTTTGAGATCAGAGTTGCCTTTGTGATGGAGGCTTTGTCCTTTACCGACGGTACGTTTTCAAGTAGCCCCATTTTGTTTGTCTTGATTAATGTGTTTGAGCTAGGCGTGTCAAGTGTTGTTAATTTTATGTTAATCAAGTCGGGGGTAGTTTGATGAGGTTAATTAGAATTGATTTTTGATTAAGCAAACAGGACTACGACTGAGGTTGACTGTGTTTAGTGTGTCAAAGCAGGAACTCCCTCCTAACCAGAGAAAGGGATGGTCAAACTTGGCCAAACACGTTCTTAATTGACAAGTTCGTAGTCGTGTTGTGTCTTCTCCAGGTTAAATAAAATAGCTTGCAGGTGGTGTGCATTCATACTAGCACGGTAGTCATCCATACTGAATTGATTTGTTAATTAGGCTTAACTAGTGTTGATTTGTTAATTTAAGTAATAAAATGGAAAGTAGTTTTGATTTGTTAATTTGATCGAGATGTTTTGAAATGATTTTGTTAGAGTTTCTATTTCTTTCTCAAATTTGTGATGTGAATGAGATGGTTGTTTGATGTTTTGTAATGATTTCGTTTGAGTTTGTGCATGAGTTTCGTCGATGACCGATTTTTGTGTTTATAGATTTTGTCGATGACAGGTTCTGTGTTCATAGGTTTTATCGATGACAGGTTCTGTGTTCATGGGTTTTATCGATGACATGTTCTGTTTTTTGCTTACGGTTTGTGGTTAATCTGTTCATATATTGCTTATAATTATGGCCTATTAGCTCAAATGGTAGAGCAACGTGCTTAACGCACAATAATGTAAGTTCAAATCCCACATAGGCATACTAATAAATTCGGATGACAAGTTGCATACGTGATGACAAGTTAGGGAAATGACAAGTTTTGTACGTGATGATAAGTTTTTTGTACGTGATGATAGGTTGAGGGATGACAAGTTTTTGTACGCGACGACAAGTTTTTGTATGCGACGACACGTTTTTGTACGCTATGACAAGTTTTTTTATAAGCGATGACAAGTTTTCTACGCGATGACAAGTTTTTCGTCAGGGATGACAAGTTTTTCTACGCAATGACAAGTTTTTCATAAGGGATGACAAGTTTTCTACGCAATGACAAGTTTTTCTCCGCAATGACAAGTTTTTCTAAGCGATGACAAGTTTTTATGCATGGGGACAAGTTTTTTTCAATTTTGCGGTGACAGGATTTTTGGATGACAGGATTTCCGATGACAGGATTTTAATTGGGACGCGGTGGCACACGTGTAATTTTTTTTTTACCAGGGGTATTTTTGGAAAAACGACTAGTTAGCACATAAATTTTCAAGGTAGCTTACCCGCTCTACAAATCTCCTCAAATAGCCTACTTACCAAATTTTCTCCAATATTAATTGATATCTATACTAATATAGTATAAAACGGAGTCAATTTCTTCATAAACATTTGTGATACGTGCCATTTCTATAATAAAATAATCAATTAGACCCTCCTTTATATAATAAGTTGTAATAAGTAATTTTGGAAATAAAAAGTTGCACCACTTGTCAATCTGTAATAAAATAATCAATTGGACCCTCTTATATATAATAGGTTATAATCAGTAACCTTTTTGGTTGAATTTTGAGAGATATTATTAAGTCTTCTCGATTCTTATCTAATTAGGCTTCATCTACCATTAGATATTATATTACAAACATATCAACATTTATGAGGTTCCTTAATTTCTTATCTTAAAAAAAACAAATTTGGATGTTAAAAATTTAAGCGTAAAATTCAAATTAAACCAACCAAAAATTGTTATGAATAAAATCAATATAAATCTGTACTACTATAGAGTGTGTTATTACCATATATATCATATTATTTAAATAAATATTACTATAATATAATAAAACTTGATATTTTTATCAAAATAAAACAATTAAAATAAAACCAGGAAATAATCTTGAAACGGTATCTATATCTATATCCATAGAAATTTCTATCTAACATTATATATATATATATTTGAAACCAAATCTATATCTTAAATTTTGTAATTTATATCTTTCAGGCGATATAAGGAAATAAAAGATCTAACTTAATATTTTGATTAGCTTTATAATTGACGATAAGTTGTAATCAGTAATTTTGGAAATAAAAATTTGCACCATGTGTCAATTTATAATAAAATAATCATTTGACCCTCTTTTATATAATAAGTTATAATTAGTAACTTTTTTGGTTGAATTTGAGAGATATTACTTAGTGTTGGATCGTAAGTCTGTTAGAATGGGCGTCCTTAACTAGGTTAAGGGCGTCCTTAGGTGCAGCGGAAAATAGACTTAACAGGAAACAAGATAAGATAATGGACACGGGTATTTATAGAGGAACCCCACTAAGACCAACTAGTCTTACGGGTAAACCTCTACCTCCGCTGGAGGATTTTCAATAGCCGTCCTTATCTTATTCAGAGAGAGTCCTTACAACTTTAGGCGAGTCGTTACAATTCACTGAGCTAAGCGTCCGTCCTTAGCCTCACTAGTAACACTCCTTTCCACCTAACAAGTAACCTAACTCTCTTACCTATAAGGAAGCTATAACACACGTCTCTCACGGTCCGTTGTGAGAGACAAACTATAACTCTAACTATTTTGTGGTTTGTTTTGGATTTGATGTGGTTAGACTTTCTTTCTCTTGCTTCAAGCTCACTTGGTCTCCTTGTTCTTCGTTCTTGAACTTGAATGCTTCGGGAGAGCTTGAGAGAAAATCTTCAAAGTCCACCCCGCTATGCATACCCCTTGGAGGGTATTTATAGCGGAAGTGGTTCTTGTCCTCTAGCGTCCTCTGAGACTTTGCAGGATCCTTGATCTTCCATCAACGGTGAGATGAGCATCTTGAGGAAGTCAACTCTGTTGACGCTTGCATTGCTGGGAAAGCGACATCTTTGGAATTGTCTACACGTGCCCACACATAGGAAGCTTCCTTCTGAGGACTACGGCCGAGAATGATGTAATCATGTTGGGGCGGCCTTGATTTGAATTTGAACTTCGTCCATATTTTGGCGCGCGTCCCTTCTTGATGAGGACGCCGTCCTATCTGCGTAGGGACTTCGCCAATTACGTTCAGCTTTGGAAGTTCTGATGAAGTGCGTCCCTACAGAGTTAGGGACTCTCGTTCACTTGTTGTCCTTTTCGCTCATGTGCGTCCTTTGGACTAACCTGAGATCAACACTTGGACAACTTATCAAATATCTTTGAGTTTGTCATTATCAAAACTAGGGACGATCATTATTGGTTAGATATTAATGACTGGCGTCCTTAATATTGTCCCAACAATTTCCCCCTTTTTGATGATGACAAACCCTTTTAAAACAATACGCACAGAAGTAAAGCTTTTGGCATGAGAGAATACACTTTGATTTTCTTTTCAGCTTAAGGTGACATGCAACACATTCTTTTTAGTGCGTCCTAATTTATTTTCTACTTGCGTCCTTTGGACTTGGCCGAAATTCCCCCTAAACACATGCTTTCTATGACAACTTAAGAATAATCGCATCTCTGCAAAACTATACTTCCCCCTTTTGGCATCATCGAAAAGGAGAACAAGTCAAAAAGCATGCACGCACAAAGTCATAACTAAAGAAAGGAACGCTTACACATAATAGATTGCAAGGTAATGAACTGCATTCAAGGAATTAGAGTACGTTCATTACAGACAATCACAAAAGAGTTCAAAACGGGGACATCGTCCCAAAGTCTTAACATAAAACAAAAGATTAAATTTTTCAGGAGTTGGAGGGGAAGGAGCTATCATTTGCGGGGACGCTTGCCAAGGGCTTTGAGATTCTGCTCCTGAAGATCGTTGTTCCGCGCGAGGAGTTCATTGTTGCGTTCCAGAAGATCAGTATGCTGATGGAGAGTTTCATGAACCTGTTGGATGAGATCTATCATCATGCATTGGTTCTCGATCATCATCCCAAGCAGGTACTTCTGGGAACACTTCTCAGCCTCATGAGGAACGCTCATTCGATCAGTTTCATCTTCTTCAGCGTCCTCAGCATCGACGTTCTCAACTGGCGTCCCTACTACCTGCAAATTTTCTTCTGTTTCTCCTTCCTTGGCTTTGGCGGCAGCAGCAGCTTTGGCTCTTCTTTCAGCCTCTTTCTTTTCCTTAGCCAATTGGCGTTTCACGGAGGGAAGGGGCTCGTCACACCGCAGTTTTCCAACTGGGGGCTGGGTGATTTGCCTTACGTCCCAGTGAATGCCAAAGGACTTCTCCTCTCGAGGAGTGTAGAGACCTTGCTGCTCAAGAATTCTTTTAACCAGGCCAGGGAAGGGAAGCGAGTGGCGTCCACCAGTGCACTTACCCATGTGTTCCAAGACAACCCACGCCAGATTGATCGGTTTTCGGTTCAAAAAGGCTTCCAAAATAATGCTGTCAGTGATCTAGACGATGGACTTCTTTTCTTGGCGGGGGACGACCATGCGCACAATGAAGTGATGCGCAAGGACGCCTGTCTTGGACAAGCAGTGGGCGACTCTGTCCTTAGCCAAAGGCTGCCTCCCATTAAAGATGTTGTTGAAGATTTCCTCTTGGGGAAAGCGTCCAAATAACTTACAGGGAAAGTCTTGCAAAGCATCAGTAGGGGAGAGGCGCAGGCCGAGCATGTTTCGGACGGTACCCTCAGCAATTGAGTACTCGTCCCCATCTATCTCGAACGTCCCTTGAGGCTTCCCTTTTACTTCAGATATTTCGAATTTTGAGTAAAAGCGGAGAACCTGTTCGGGGTCGACCACGGCAGCCTCAGCGCCCAAATGCGTCCATCCCTGAAACTCGAGCAAGTCCAAGAATTCTGTGCGGCCGTTCTCTATAAGAAACTGTGCATCGAAAAGCAGTGGCGACAGAATCTTATTCAGCCTTTTCTTCTTATTGCCGTTGTCGATAATAACATCGTCGCCGGCGTCTTCTTCATCTTCGCCTTCTCCTTCCTCATAGCCCTCATCTTGATGAGGAGCATCATCATCGTCCGAAGCCTCGTCCCCTTGTTCATGGGACTCGGCCATTTGCTCGTCCTCAGCATTGGACGCCTGAATATGAGGAGGTGCGTCCGCAGCTGGAGTCCTTGCCAAGGACTCAGTGGGGACTTCTACAGAAGCCGTCCCCTGGACTTGTTCAGTTTCCACAGCAGCCGGAGCAGGTGGAGGAGGAGGAGGAGTTTTAGCTCTTGGAGGAGAGGGAGTGGGAGTTCTTATCTTGGCCTTGGGAGGGGGAGCAGAGGAGGTGCTGAGGGGAGCCACTGAGATTGGCTTGACTTGTAGCGGAGCAGGAGGGGGAGGAGGCTTCTTAGCAGGGGAGTCCTCTAATTGGATAATGGTGGGCACAGCGTCCTTGGCCTGGACCTGCGCTTGAGGAGCGTCCCTTTGGACCTTAGGCAAAGACTTGGCCAGGTCCGCCTCTATTTCTGCTTCAAGCGGATCCACAGCCGTCCCAAGAGAAGGAGTCATGTCCTCTACCCTTGGTGGTGGAGGAGGGAGCAGAGGGACTTCCTGGAGACTCTGCTGGATCGCCGCAGGAATGGCGTCCTTTTCCGCTTGCTCTTGGCGCGTCTTCTCCTCTTTCTCGATTTGCAGCTCGGAGAGGCGGATGGCTGCCATTTGTTGTTCAGTTACGCCCTCTAGCTCGGCGGACGTCTTCAATCTTCTTTTGGGAGCGGGTGGAGGGGAGGATGGGACTGGTTTAGGTTGGGAAGAGGAAGGGCCTTTTGGCTTTTGAGAGGTAGGGGGAGAGGATTGGCGCTTTCTCTTCTGGCTAGGGACGGAGCCGACTAGAGCTACTAGGAACTCCATTATGTCAAGAAGCACCTTGGCGAGCTCGTCCACCGTCCCACCAAATGAGTCAGAAATGATACCCGGCCCCATGAAGGGAGGGTTGGTGTGGTTGGTTTCTTCAAGACGGGGACGGACATAGGTTAGCTTAAAGTAATGGAGGAGGCGTTGGATTTTTGGAGGGTGGTTGTTAACGGACGCCCTTAAGTAGATGTTGGCGAGCGTCCGAGGCTCTTTTTCAAGCCAGTCCTCAATCAAAGGGTCAAGAGGAGGACGGCGAGAGGGTTGAGCAGGGAGTTTAAAGACTGAGGACTTCGTAGGGCTCCCTTGCTCTTTCTCAGGTTTAAACGGCTTCTCCAGAAATTGGAAACGTTTTTGAGAAGATTTGGATTGAGATTAGGAAGATTGGGGTTTTTGAGATGGAGGTTGGGATCTTTGTGGCTTTGGAGGGGTGGTGGAGGGCGGCGCTGGGAGGATTGGGAGGAATGCTGGTGGCGAGAAGGTTCTTGGCGCCCAGCTGGTCGGCCTCTCGAGTCCATCAGCGACCGGCCTTTTATCGGAGTTGAGGATCTCGCCGGTTTAGGGTTTCTCGCCGCCAAAGAAGACGACGGAGAGGGCTGTTGGTTCTTTGAGGATCTTGTGTTGGTCATGTTTGAGATTTGAGAGGTTTTATAGGAGAGATTAGGGTTTAGGGAAGAAGATTTCGAGATCTGCAATGGGGATTTGGGGAGATTTGAGAGCAATTTCCGGATTTGGGCCAACAAATAATGTGGGCGAAGAGAGTTTTCAGTGGTAGCAGGGGTGGATTTATAGGTAGAAGACAAAGCGGAAAGGGCAGGGGTAACAGGGTCCTTTCACTTGGCTTCCTCCACCCGCGTTCCCACACGTGGCTTTCTTCTCTACTAAGAAACACAGTTGTTGAGCACTGTTAGCGCGTATCCCGAGATCTGCGTTCAACTTCTCTAAGACGGTTCACCTTCCCATTTTCAAATTTCACAACTGCAAAGGACTCTGTCTTGGCGTCCTTTCAAAACGCAACACTGCAACACTGAGAACTGAACCACAGCGTCCCAAAAACTGATCACAACCTCTGATTCTTAGAACTCTGCCCTGACATCCTTCAGCTCTTAACAAGCGTCCCTTTGATCACTTAGCACCAGTTTTGAAAATCATGCAAGTACGTCCCGTAAAGATAAAACAAAGAACGCTCATAGGACGCGTTTGTAAGATTCTCGGCTTAGGTAAGCTTAGAGTTCCCATCATTTCGGCTTGTAATGAGGGTAGGGTGATCAGGGATACTCTTGAGATGAAAAGCGAAATGAATAGCGTTCAAAACACAAGCAAAACACATGTCTTAGACTAGCGTCCTTTAAAGATGACTTTGATGCATGACACACTTTTAAACAAGTTCTCAACCAAACATAGCCAATCATAGAGGGAATAATAGAACGGGACTTGATCATTTAAAAGTTATCATCCCTAAAAGCAACCGGAGGTGCTCGTAGGGACGTCTGTCAAGTGCTTTTGTGAAAATATCGGCCACTTGGTCCTCAGTCCTAACATGATCCACTCTAATTAATCCAAGTTCAACATTATCACGAAGAAAGAGATGTCTTATATGAATATGCTTCGTCCTAGAATGATGAACAGGATTCTTGGCAATACTTATAGCACTGGTGCTATCACACAAGATAGGGACTGTGTTGAGGAACGTACCATAATCTTCAAGTTGGTACTTGATCCATAGGACTTGTGAGCAGCACGAAGCAGCAGCAACGTACTCAGCTTCCGCGGTTGAGAGGGCCACGAAGTTTTGCTTTTTGGATCCCCAAGATACAAGGCAAGAACCAAGGAACTGTGCCATTCCGGATGTGCTCTTCCTATCTACCACATGGCCAGCGTAGTCTGCGTCAGAGTACGCCACTAGGTTTAGGGACGTCCTTCTGGGATACCATAGATCGTCCCGTCCTTAACTGGGTTACCATAGGCATAGATCGTCCCGTCCCTTGAGGTATCTGAAGATTCTTTTGACCTCTTGCATGTGGGACTCCTTTGGATTTGCTTGGAAGCGGGCGCACAAGCACACAGCGAACATGATGTCGGGACGACTTGCCGTTAGGTATAGCAAGGACCCTATCATTCCTCTGTAGAGCTTTTGATCTACACTCTTGCCTTCTTCATCAACATAAAGGCGAGTGTTGGGAGAGATGGGAGTATCAATAGACTTTGATGAGTTCATCCCATACTTCTCGAGCATTTCACGAATGTACTTCTGTTGGTGAATGCGCGTCCCATCTTTGAGCTGAGTGATCTGGAGTCCTAAGAAGAAGTTGAGTTCTCCTATAAGGGACATCTCAAACTCACTGCTCATCAAGTTCTTGAATTCCTCTACAAGTTTCATGTTAGTGCTTCCAAATACTATGTCATCGACATAGACTTGGACAATCAAAACATTTTTAAGGACTTTCTTTAAGAACAAGGTTTTGTCAATGTTACCTCGAGTATACCCGTTGGACAACAGAAAGGACGCAAACCTATCGTACCAGGCACGAGGGGCTTGCTTGAGTCCATAGAGTGCTTTGTCCAAGAAGTACACATGATTAGGATGATCAGCGTCCTCAAATCCTGGGGGTTGAGCAACGTACACCTCTTCCTTTAGCTTGCCATTGAGGAAGACTGTCTTGACATCCATTTGAAAGAGCTTGAACCCCTTGTGAGCGGCATAGGCAATGAGAAGACGAATGGCTTCAATTCTGGCTACAGGAGCGAAGGTCTCATCGTAATCGATCCCTTCCTCTTGCCTATAGCCTTGAGCCACAAGCCTTGCTTTGTTTCTTGATACGCGGCCACTCTCATCAAGCTTGTTTCTATACACCCACCTCGTCCCTATTATGTTTTTGTTTTTCGGACGAGGGACGAGGGTCCATACTTTGTTTCTTTCAAATTGATTGAGTTCTTCTTGCATGGCTTGAATCCAATCAGCGTCCTACAGTGCCTCCTTTATGTTTTTAGATTCAATTTAGGACACAAAGGCGTTGAATGCACAGAACGCTATGTTGGCGTTGTGGGACTAATTCACAGCTGATCTTGTTTGAACTCCTTTTGACATGTCCGAGATAATTTGATCCGTTGAATGAAGTCTTGAAAGGTTGGATCCCCTATGAGTGGCGTCCCTTGTGGGGGTACACCTAGGATCCGTCCAATCAGATTCATCGGAGTCAAAACCATCGTCTTCATTGATAGGCTCAGTGTGTTCCCCCTCAGGATGAGCGTCCACACTGTGCCTTTCTTCTGCTTGTTGACTTGATTCACCAGCATCTACTTGGTTTAGCGACCATGTTTGAGAGGGCTCTTGTTGTTCGCTAGGGACTCCCATTTAAACCTCATCGCGAGTTTCAGGGGCGTTCCTAGGAACGTAGTATTTGTCGGAGGAGCCTCTGGGTTCTTCTTCATCATCGTCCCTTGGGGAGGAACGACGTTCTTTCTTACTTGATTCTTTCTTGTGAGACGCATTTTCTTTGAATACCAGATGAATACTTTCCTCAAGCTTAAGAGTCCGTTTGTTAAAGACTCTATAGGCTTTGCTTGTGAGGGAGTATCCAAGGAATATTCTTTCATCATTCGTAGCATCAAACTTGCCGATGTTGTCTTTGCCGTTGTTGTGGATGAAGCATTTACACCCAAAGACTTTGAGGTGTGAGATGTTTGGCTTTCTTCCATTGAGCAGCTCATAGGACGTCTTTTTGAGCAAAGGACGAATCATGGCTCGATTGATGATGTAGGTAGCTGTGGCCACGGTTTCTGCCCAAAAGTGTTTGGCGACGCCGCTAGCCAGGAGCATCGTCCTTGCCATATCTTCTAGCGTCCTATTCTTTCTTTCAACAACGCCGTTTTGCTGAGGAGTTCGTGGACAAGAGAAGTTGTGGGAGACTCCTTGTTGGTCACAGAAGTCAAGGAACTCTGAGTTTTTGAACTCCGTTCCATGATCTGACCTTAGAGCTTTCAAGCTCGTCCCAAGAGCAACTTCTACTTGCTTGATGAAAATTTTGAACATCTGGAAGGCTTCTGCTTTTGACACCAAGAAGAGAACCCAAGTGAATCTTGAAAAATCATCTACAATAACGTACATGTACCTCTTTCCACCATAGCTTTGGGTCTGCATGGGTCCACACAAATCCATGTGAAGGAGTTCTAAAGGCTTCTTCGTGCTCACTTCATTCTTGGATTTGAAGGACGATCTTGTCTACTTCCCTTTGATGCATGCTTCACATTTCTCAATTTGCCCAGGATCAATTCGGGGAAGTCCTCTTACAAGTTCTTTTTGATGAAGCTTGAAGATTGTGCTAGGTCCGGCATGTCCAAGACGTCGATGCCAGAGATCGGCGTCCACAGCAGAGACGGATAGGCACAACTTGGATGCAGGCTTGAACTTTTGATTGAATATGTAGACGTTGTTCTCGCGAGTCCCTTTGAGAATGACTTGATTTGTTTTCTTGTTGATGATCAGGCACTCCTTAGAGTCAAATGTGACTAGGTTTTCACCTTGATCACATATTTGAGGGACACTAAGGAGATTAAATCCTAGTCCCTTGACAAGACTGACTTTAGACGCATAGATGGATTGATTTAGCTTGGCGGTGCCCGTCCCTTTGATTCTTCCTTTGCCCTTATTGCCAAACGATACAGTTCCTCCCGCGGCATTTGATTGGATAGAAGTGAGATGGATCTGGCTTCCAGTCATGTGATTTGAGGCGCCACTATTAATGATCCACGGGCTTCCTCTCACTTCCACCTGAAAAGAAGAGTTAGTTCTTTGCGACCCAGGCAAGGTGGCACTTACCTGGTTCGTTACATGGGTACAACTCTTTCATGGGCAAGTAATCATACACATTCACATCAGCAGATTTAGGCTTGGCGTTCTCACTTCCATTTCTAGCCTTTCTTCCATTCTCAAGATCCTGTTTCAGCTTAAGACACTCATACTGGTAGTGACCACCTTTGCCACAATGCCAGCATGTCCTATAGTAGTTTCCAAGGTAGTACTTCTTGTTAGGACGTTGAATTCTATTCTCTTTCATTTTCTCAGGATCAACTACCTTAGATCCTTCGCCCTTTGCAATCTTTTTGTAGATTTTATGGCTAGTGGAATTTGTGTAGTAGTCCTTCTTTCCTTTCTCACCACTCTCAAGGACTCTTATGCGTTCCTCTAGATTCTTTGTCTTTTCCCTCTCAAGTTCTAGTTCAGTGGTTTTGCTAGCTTCGAAGTCGCTAGGGAGAGAGTTCTTTGAGCCTAATTCATACCCTAGTCCTTTCCTAGCTGGAACAAAGACTATCAGATTCACAGTTTCAGTCATGGGACTCTTTCCTAGGACTTTCACCTCGTCCCTAAGATTTGCATTCTCAAGTTTTAGGCACACAAGCTGACTCTTAAGGGACTTAACTTCTTCTTGAGAGGATTCTAGTTGAAAAGACATGTTATTGCAATTTTCACATTCTACAACAATATTCTCCGATTCAAGTTCTTCAAAACTTTGTTTCATGGCATAGCTTTCTTGCATGATCTGAGTGATTAGTTTGATGAGCTTGGGCTTTGAGCATTTTTTTAAGCGAGCTTAGCATAGATTCATGAGTTACCTCTTGCTCAGTTTCAGATGCGTCCTCTGGAGAGGCTGAGGCGTCTTCCATGGCCATGTAAGCCACTTGATTTTCTGGTACCTCATCACTTGAGTCTAGGTCGTCCCATGCGCCCTCAAATGCACCAACCAGAGCCTTTTCCTTCATTTCTTTTGATGTTAACCCTGTTGTACATTTCTTAGCCATGTGTCCCTTCCTATTGCATTAGTAGCAGACTATTTCCTTCATTTCAGCATCTGTAGGTTTGCGGCCTTCTTTCTTGTAAGGCATCTTCATTCTTGGGACTTTGCCTCTTTTGTACAATGCACGAAGAGTTTTGTGTAACAAGGCTAGCTCATCTTCTTCAGATATTTGTTCTCCAGTCTTCCCTTTGCGCTCTACCGAAGCCTGAAGACGAAGATTCTCTTGGTGCTCTTGAGTTTTGGCTTCTAGCATTGAGTTCAACTCTCTTTGCCTTTGATAATATTGCTCATACTCTGGCGTTCTTGCCGCAAGAGTTAAAGCCAGCTCATTTTGGGAACTCTTTCCCATTTCCAGCAGATCTTGATTTCTCCTTGCTTCGTACCCCTTAAGTTTTCCATAAATTTCTTCCATGGACAGTCCTTTGTTGGCTTGGTTTTCCTTGAACGTCATCCTATCGAAGTTCCATGGTCCCATGAGTCCATCAATCAAGACTTGTACCTTCATCCTTTGGGTGATCTCCGTTTCCTTGACACCCAAGTTCTTCAACTTTGTGAGCAAGGCTTCAAAGCGGAAGGAGTAGTCGGTGATGGTCTCATTTGTGAACATCCTGAACTTGTAGAAGTCCCTTTTAGCTTCAAGTTGGACGTCCTCTTTCATCTCGGGCGTCCCAACATGATACTTCTCAAGGGCTTCCCATTGGAGCTTAGCAGTTGGAAGATTGCTCACACGGGTAGCGTCCCTTTCACAGAGGGACGTCTGTAGAAAGCAGATAGCTTTGGCGTTTGCTTCCATGAGTTTGAATTCATCGGGACCCCATTCTCCTTCTTTGTCTTTCTTAGCAGCAGGGACTTCGAGGTCACCGTTCGTTATCACCAGCCAACATTGGTAGTTTTGACTTCGCACGAAGCACTCGAACCTTGTTTTCCATCGATTGAAGTTTCCATCGGTGAGGCGAGGAGGCTTAGCACTCGAGATACCTATAGGTTCCATCTCCATGTTTCCTGCAACTCAAACTTAATCTAGAGCGCCTGCTCTGATACCAATTGTTGGATCGTAAGTCTGTTAGAATGGGCGTCCTTAACTAGGTTAAGGGCGTCCTTAGGTTCAGCGGAAAATAGACTTAACAGGAAACGAGATAAGATAATGGACACGAGTATTTATAGAGGAACCCCACTAAGACCAACTAGTCTTATGGGTAAACCTCTACCTCCGCTGGAGGATTTTCAATAGCCGTCCTTATCTTATTCAGAGAGAGTCCTTACAACTTTAGGTGAGTCGTTACACTTCACTGAGCTAAGCGTCCATCCTTAGCCTCACTAGTAACACTCCTTTCCACCTAACAAGTAACCTAACTCTCTTACCTATAAGGAAGCTATTACACACGTCTCTCACGGTCCGTTGTGAGAGACAAACTACAACTCTAACTATTTTGTGGTTTGTTTTGGATTTGATGTGGTTGGACTTTCTTTCTCTTGCTTCAAGCTCACTTGGTCTCCTTGTTCTTCGTTCTTGAACTTGAATGCTTCGGGAGAGCTTGAGAGAAAGTCTTCAAAGTCCACCCCGCTATGCATACCCCTTGGAGGGTATTTATAGCGGAAGTGGTTCTTGTCCTCTAGCGTCCTCTGAGACTTAGCAGGATCCTTGATCTTCCATCAACGGTGCGATGAGCATCTTGAGGAAGTCAACTCTGTTGACGCTTGGGAAGCCTCCGCGTGGATAGGGGACCATTGCTGGGAAAGCGACATCTTTGGAATTGTCTACACGTGCCCACACATAGGAAGCTTCCTTCTGAGGACTACGGCCGAGAATGATGTAATCATGTTGGGGCGGCCTTGATTTGAATTTGAACTTCGTCCGTATTTTGGCGCGCGTCCCTTCTTGATGAGGATGCCGTCCTATCTGCGTAGGGACTTCGCCAATTACGTTCAGCTTTGGAAGTTCTGATGAAGTGCGTCCCTACAGAGTTAGGGACTCTCGTTCACTTGTTGTCCTTTTCGCTCATGTGCGTCCTTTGGACTAACCTGAGATCAACACTTGGACAACTTATCAAATATCTTTGAGTTTGTCATTATCAAAGCTAGGGACGATCATTATTGGTTAGATATTAATGACTGGCGTCCTTAATATCGTCCCAACAGTTAGTCTAGCCGATTCTTATCTGATTAGGTTTCATGTACCATAAGATATTATATTATGAACATATCAACCAATGTGAGGTTCCTTAATTTTTTATTAAATTTATTAAAATCCGGTCCGGATTGAGACCGAGAATTCCCATTTTCATGGACCTAAGACCGGTACGATTCGAACCGGATTTTGCCCAACCCTACCAGTCCTATCCATAAGGGATGAAATTTAATTACTTACCAACTCTAAAGAAGAGAAGACAATTAATTCTTTCCCTTAGTTAACTCATAAGTTCTTGGTCAATAAATTAGTTTTAAAAATGCTATGAAGGATATCTTTTGTTCATTATTTTTTCCAATTAATTCTTTCCCTTTGTTCATTTTTTTTTTCTAATTTATTATTTACCTTCATTTATTCCTTTCGTTCTGTAATAATACAAATGATTTTATGTTGTAAGCTCGGAAGATTTGATATATCTACCAAGTCATTTGAGAAACGAGTCTTCCTATTGTAAATGGAAGAGTTTTAATTATAAATACACGTCAAAATCTTTGACTTGAGCCCCTTAACACATCATATTCAGCCATCGAATAACAAGTCTGGAAATTCTTGAACAAGGTAGTTGCCAACACAAGGATACAAGTACATTGAACACTGAAGATCATCTAACTCTTCTTTCTTCTAATATGAAGGGAAAATACTTCCCATATCTTCTAGAGGTTCAAGTCACTTTTAATCATACAACAAAAACCTTGAAGTATGATATCGATCATCAAGAGGAAACATATTGAGTGGTTGTCTCTGTTATTTGGTTCAGTCAATACCCAAACTTGAGTAGGGTTCAAAGCCTCCCTGAAAGATACAAAATCATGATCAGTTACGTTTTCAAATGAGCAACTGTCCAGAAACAAATGAGGATTACATTAACAAAATAAAAGAGGCAATAACATTATCAATATCATGGCTAAAGCACATAAGCACAAACTCATGAGCACTATGTTGGCCTATCATAGTTAGGAAATCACAAATGTCAATATATACCAAGTATCTCACATTTCTTCTTTCAAGGAGATATTCTCGGGGTTCTTATAAAGATAAGAAAGAAAAAAGATAGGAACTGAAGGAAGACATTGAACAAAATAAGTGATTCAATATTTAACAATGATAAATGAGGACCTTGAAGAGAAGTACCAGATATAGTAATAAAAAAGTGGATAAAACATGGCTTTGTATCCAGTAGAGTTTGATATAAAGCTTATAGATGGTGTTAAATTTTACATCCCCATGAAGAGAAATTATTGATCAAGAGGATAGGGTTTGGAGTTTGGGACTTAGGTTATGGGTCTTGGGTTTGGCTTTTAAGCTTTTAGGGTCAATACTAACTGGTATTTAGAAATAAACCATATAGCTAATTTGCATCAGGAGAACATATGACAAATCAATACATATTTAAAATTATTATGGCACCCAAACCTATCAAATAAATTGGTTCCCAGCTTCACCAAAATAGTAAGAAAATTCAATTCCATAAAAGCAAAAAAGGCTATTCGGCAGGAACCAGGAGAGCTGCTAAATCCATTGTCAAGGAGGAAGTTAAGAAAAAAATAAATGGGAACATGAAGGGACACCCAATCTGTAATTCTATAGACTATAATACACCCAAAACCAAAAGTATAAAGGATGAACTCACCGAACAATCATCATGAACACGCCAGATGGTCTCTCCAAGGAGGTTTGCTAAAGACAAGACTGTTAGCTGTGGAAAGTAGTTCTTCTCCAGGACTGGAATGGTATTTGTTACTATTACTTCCTGAAATATGCCGCTTGACAACCTCTCTATCGCAGGAGGGCTGCAGATAAATCAAGGATTAATCAAAACAATGATGAACTAATTTTATAAATGTAGAAGCCAGCAATTTAATAGATTTTCAGGGCAAAACACAAAATACTAGAAAAATTGTGTAATTCTAAGAAATTCACGGCAAGTTTATTTGGCCATGTAAAGGGCCCTCAGCCCAAGACCCGATAACCCAAAGGCGTTCAAGAGGAAACATTGGAGTTGGATATAAACAAAAGAAAACACAGCATAGTATCAACAAGGCTTTTAGTGTACCACACTTCTAAAAATTCTAATATGGAAATGGTTGGGAATGAGAACACTTCATGGCATCATCTCATATCTATTACAGGAAAAGTGTCAACCTTGTAAATCATTCAACGTAACTTTGCTAATCCCAATCCAAAAAGGAAAAAATAACACTATCACCGATCAATCTGACTGAAAACAAATTCGTACAAACTCTACTCAATTGAGACAAAACATCATAGCCTCAAAGCTTCAGTATTGAAGAAGCTAAAGAGTCACTTTCTCTTAAAAATCTATAAACTTGCAACAAAATTGGACTATTTTTAAATAATACTGCAAAAAAGGGCTTCCAGAATATGCATGGTTTAATCCAGGTTATCAACAACACATAATAACGCTGTGAATAAAAACCAGTTAGAATATATCATATGCTTTGCCAATATGTATGCATATGTTTGTATATTGTATGTCAAATTTTCAGTCACCAATTTCAAGCAAAACAACATTAACAAAAAGAGAAATATTAGAGTACAAATTCCCCCAGCAAAAACATTCTGTGTTACATAAAAGAAATTTCCCACATCCATTCAAAAGCCTAGATCGTAAGGAACACGCCTTAGGCATTACCAGAAAGCAGGACCGGAAGTTTTTAATACCTTAGCACCACGTTTTTCAAGGACCAATGAAATAATAGTTAAGACATGTAGTAAACTTGTCACTTATAAGTACTGCAACCTAATTGTAAAAGTACTTCCCAGAAAGCCAAGCCACATTAACAGTATGTTGCATTAAAGCCAGCGTTTTGTTATTTTTTTTGAATCTATCCACTTTAGGGAAACAAACCAAGTGATCAAGTTCCCTACTCTGCAGTCTGCACCATATCTGTTGCCCCAATATTAACAATTGAGTCAATCAAAGCAAACTATAGCAGAAACAAAGATATGCAGGGAATTTGGTCACAATAGTTGTCCTACTCACTTTAGCAGCATACGCAGATAACATACAAGGGCTTTGGAGCATAATCACGTTAAAAAAACATTGGAAATCTCACTAGAATGAAAACTATAACATTTGGAAAGTGCCACTGGGACTAGTCAACATTCAATCGACGGAGTGTGATGTCATTAGGATGCGTCAAATAAGTGAGACTCAATTTCAAACCACATGTCATTTAACTGAGATTTCTGAAGGTCAGCAGATGATGGAACCTAGCTCATACATAGTATGTCATCAAACATTACCTACGATTTCAGTACAAAAGGCAGAAATGAATAAGCTAGTTACGCAATATGAGTTTATTACACACCTAAAAACAGCATGGGTGCAACAAGCATAGACTTCTCTCGCTCCCTCTTTATGCAAAAGGGCTGCTCCTTCAGAGATTGTACCTACAATACAAATTAGATACTTCAATACATCTTCTAGGGAATTTAAAGTTCAAAGCTAAGGGTAATTTTGACCACAAAACTTTCTCATATAGATCCTTGCAGCAAACTTAACGCCAACAAATCTAAGGATAATTTTGACCACAAAACTTTGTCAACACAATTCCAAAGTTATACGACCTTCTCCATCTCTTTCCATAATAGAGCAGCAACAGCAGTAGAATTGTCTTAAACATGCATATCAAAGAAAACTCACCAGCTGTGTCAATCATATCATCCACCATAACTGCAACCTTACCCTTGACATCACCTATCAAATTCATCACCTATCAAAGAAATCCACATTATACCCATGAAAAGTGGATGTTGATGCCACTGAAAACTTCAGCAGCATTATAAAGGATATAGATGAGAAAAAGGATTAGATTTACTTCTGCAACATTGTGCCCATGACGCCTTTTATCAACAATCGCAAGTGGTGCATCAGACAACTTTTTTGCAAAAGCACGAGCTCTGGCAACTCCACCAACATCAGGAGAGACTACAATCAAATCGTCTGAAGATATGGCCTTGCTGGCTAGGTAATCAAGTATGACTGCCTAGAGGAGCACAAAAATGCAAAAATCAGCTACCAGCATCAGACAAATGGAAGATCTTGGCATGCATCCACTTTTAGTAGCACGAATAATAAGCACACATTGTAATTCACTTCAAACTTATTTTCAGTGCTTGGAAAACAACAAAACCAGGAGATGCACTGTAGTAAATCAGCAAAATGATTGTGCATTGTAGATCATCAGTGATAAAGCTTTGAAATGAAGTTGTTGCAGGTACAAAGTTTTCAGACAGTCTTATTAAAGAATGTTCATTGATCCCATTTCATAAGGTGGGCAGCATAGATTTTGTTTGTATGTAGAGCCAATACTTATCACTTCAGATAACTTCAACATGACATGCACACTTATCAAATAATATGTCTGGCTTCAATTTCATGATGTGAACTGGATGGACATTACATATATATATGCCAATCAATGACACTTTATTTCGGCAAAAAGTTTCATACTTCATAGTGAAAAAATGAATTTTCCTTGATAAATCCAGATATATCCACCATAAGGTAAACTATAGAAGCAGGAGAAGTATGACTACAGTAACTTGCTCACTGCATCTAGGTAATACTAGATCCTTTTGAATGCATCTGCAATATGCCTTATGAGACATAAGAAGGATTGTGGATGAGAGCATAATTTTGGTTAGAACTCATTAACAGTGAAAATAGCATCAGCACGTATTGTGTTTCCCGAAAAAATAATTTCATCAATGAACAACATACCTGGCCATATATATGGTCCACAGGGATATCAAAATAACCCATTGACTGTCCAGAATGTAAATCACAAGCAAGAACTCGATTGGCACCTGCTTCTGTTATCAGATTTGCCACTAGTTTGGCAGCAATGGACTCTCGTCCTTGTGTCTGATATATAATAAAATTTGATTTTGTTATAAAAAGATAAAACAAAATTCAAATTCAAAGAAGGCAAACAAAGAAGCTCCTCATGAATCTACATGATGTGTTTCATTACACCTACACTTTCACTAAACTATACAAAAAAATACTCAAAGAGATGTAGCCATGATGAAACTGATCATGCGATTATATCAATTAAATTCTAAAGATGGGTGATTATGTACTCTACCAATTATCTGGAAAACTAATGGAAGTATGGCATTCATGCAATGTTTAAAGAATCATTTATTAAGAGATTTATTTTTCTCAGCTTTTCTCTCGATCACACATATATAACTTTCACTTGAGGTCCCAAATCAACTCATATAACAAAGTGTGTATGGATATACTTGGACCAGCAAAACATACTTCTCAAAACTGTAGCTTTGATAGTTAGGCATGTCATACTAATATGGAGGAGTCCAATTCTTATGAATCATTCAGCCAAACAACACAAGATACATATAGCATACCTTCCTATCAGCTCTAGCATACCCAAAATAAGGAATGACAGCCGTAATATTCTTAGCTGAAGCTCTCCTACAAGCATCAATCATTATCAAAAGCTCCATGAGATTCTCATTTGCTGGAGGACATGTGGGTTGGACAAGATACACATCGCAACCTCTTACACTTTCTTGCAACTGGACATATATCTCACCATCAGCAAAGCGTTTTGTTTTTATTTTGCCAAGCTCTAGACCCATGTAGCATGCAATTTCCTGTGGCACAATAATGTTACAATCAGCATGACAAAAAAATAATGTAACAATAATATGTCGGAAAAAAATGCAACAAACTTAAAGTGTCTAAGATTCGCCCCAGTTACACATTACAAACATATAAAGATCATTTCATCCTAATGGAACTATGAATACATACAGTTAGAAAAAAGAACCTCCAAAAACCAATCATAACTGACAAGGTCCAATTGGCAGTCGATGGAAGGCTTTAACAGTTAGAAAAAAGAACAGCCACAAACTAGTGATATAAAACAAAGAAGAAAAATAGGAAGGGAACTGCAGTGGAGCTACTGACAATAAAGTCTCCTTGTTCCTTAAACAGTTTCTTTTATTGGAGAATTTTATGTGGAAATGAGCCACAATGCATCAACCAACGCAGGAGAAAATCCCAATTCATTGTGGCAAGGCACTACCCAGGAAATCCAATATACTACGTAAGAATAGAATAAGAAATCAATGTTATTGCTGTAACCACCAGAAATTCTTAGTTCTGTGGAATTGAATATGGTAAAGTAGATAGGATCCTACGAACTGGATGAAGCTGTATGTTGATAAAAAAGACAGGTAGAGAGTCTCCCAACTATCGTACTTTTTCTTCCTTCACATATTTCAACCCCGAACCTCAGGTATAAGAGAGAAGGGCTAGTCAGTCAACTACATCTGTAAACTTTGTCAGATGTACTAGTGTACCATTACCATTGAGGCACACAAGTATTTTAATTCAACAGAGCGCAATAGTGCAATACAATAGTAATACATCAGTCAGATTGGCTTATGTTTAGTACACTAGTACTAGATCAATAACGAACCCCAACCCTGTCTTTGTAGAGCAGTAGGCAAAGGCCGCAAAGCTTGTACATGGAAAACAGTATTGATTCTGTGGGTTCCAATATTAAAGTCTAGAACAATAAGATACCGCATTTCATGCATACTATAAGTTCAATTCAATTCCAAATGTATGTTTCTTACTTAATTTCCCTTTGTAATTGATGACCTTTTGCAATATAACTGTCACAATTTTGTCAGTTCAGTCAAGGAGTAACCAATCACGTCAAACCAACATATGAGCTTTCAGAAAAGACCACAAAGTAGATGCTGTGACAGATAATATTGCATCAGTAGATGAGCTAACCTATAAAGTAAGTCACGGTCTAGAATTTGAAAAGGAAAACAAAGTAAATAAAAACAGACATTCTTCTAATATGGCATGACCAATGAACTAAACATGATTAAGAAATACAGAGAAGAGTTATGTGCAGGTCACTACGTGTGATAACAAAAACCTTCAAGTCGGTCTGATATACATTCCAAGACCAAATAAATCATCAAATGAACTGTAATCCTTCACCAAGTCTCAGATTCTTCCTTTCTCAAAACCACAAAACTTATGATCCACGATAATATACAGAAACAACATATAGGATCAAATCCTTCTACCTGTGAAAGGGCTGGGTTAGCGGTGCCAGAGAATATCTTGAGCCGAGTAGGTATATCATTTTTGCTGATCGGATCAACGAGATGCTTACTGGAATCCAAAAAGCTAGGGAACGAAGGCTGAAACGCGTCCACAGCAGGAGGAGCCCGAGCCTTGCCATTTTCCACTTTCAACTGCTCAGCCAAACTAGACCTCTAATCACACAAATCCATTTCCAGTTTCAGTTTGAGCTCTCAAATTCAAAACTTTGCAATTGCCAATACCATCGCATATAAGCAAATTCGAAGTCAAAAAAAGTGTTAGAAAACGGGGGGAAAAAAACTTTTGCGGAAGAATCGGAAACTTACGGTGGCATAGCTACGAAGAAATCCGCAACGATGAAACCTTGGCGACGATTTTGTGGAGGTGAGAGCGGAAGAAGAGGATTTTGAAGCGTAGGAAGAGTAACTCGGGGAGCAAGCCCTGGAGGCCATGGGAGAGCAAGAGGAAAGGGGTTTTAGGTTGAGACCGCCGTTATTCCCCTCCCTCCTTGTTAAACGCAGACTCCAACTTACTTTTAGGCCCGTTAGCGTGATTCAAATTGAGCTTTGTTTCGGGAAAATTGCATTTAACTGCCCATTATAAATTATTACATTTAACAATTATGGCCTAACTATAGGTTTTGGTAGAAAGTACTTTTTTAAAAAATGTATACTTTTTACACATAGAAATTAACAAAAATTAACTTGATTGCACATGTTTTGAGGCAAAAGAAATCATACTTTTTTATAGAAAGTACTTTCTAAACCCTAGTGTAGTAAGGCCTATGGATATTTTTTATAACACTTATCCACAATGGCGGATCCAGAAATATAGTTGAGAGGGGGTTAAATAATATTGTACATAAATTGTTAAGATAATACACACAAACTTGTAATAGTAGTTCAAATTACAAATAAATATGCAATATAAAATATCAAACTATAATAGTAAAATGGAACACACAAACCTAATCCCATAAGATAAAAAAAAAATAGAGATATATTTTTTTTTTTATAAGAAAAGGAATTAGGGTCGCCACAAGTACTACTTGGGCTCGCCTAGAGCATCCGCAAGGAATGAGAACTGGTTACTAACCAGCTCTAAAGATAATAGGGCAAACCACCGCTCTGGAGTCTCGAACCCGAGACCTCATGATGCTACCATGAGAGCTCAACCAGTGAGCTGAAACGACAAGCGCAAAATGGAGATAATATATCAGTAAGAAATTTCATTCCTACAAACAATAAATATAAACCAATTCGTTTGAAAATCGTTCAAATTAGTTCGTACTACAATCAAAGTACCCCTCTTCATGTGCTTTCAACCAGAAGATTAGTGGTGCAATTACAATTATGAAGCACAAAATCAATGATGAAATTAGAAATAAAAATTGTAATAAAGGAAAAGATTTCAACCAAAAATAATTTAATGAAAGAATACCTAAATAGTATTTTAAAAAATCAAAGAGATGACAAACATTAACCTAAAAATAAATTATACATTGTATAAGGCCATATTAATTAACCATCTATCACCAATAAATATTGCATCAACAAATCCAATATAAACTACTCCCCCCGTCCTATAATGTTTGTCCCATCCCGTTTTCACCATCCCAAAATGTTTGTCCAAACCCCCCTACTTTCCATTTCTTTCCACTACACTTTATCACTTTTTTACCTAATCAACTTATATTTTCATCATCTTCATTTATCTATCCTCCTATCACCATCAACTTTATACCCAATACATGACATATAGGCAAAATGCATGTACGGCCCCTCGTACTTGTCAATTTTTTGCAAACGGCCCCCTTTACTATGAAATATTCTATTGAACACCCGTACTAATGTAGCCCTATTCTATTGAACACCTGTCGTCCTCCGTTCACTTCACGCGCTTGATTAGCTTCCATGTTAGTGCCACATAAGTTCCATATCAGCAGCCACGTATGCTTTTATGTAAAATCCCATTTTACTTAATAAAATAAAATAAAACTCAAACAAAATTCCTCCAAAAACCCAAAAAAAATTCTTCCTTAATCATCTTCACCTTCCTCCTCTCCCTCTCGACGCTCCCGGAAACTCTACCAGAGCAGACCTTCCTACCAGTCTCACTCCCTTCCTCCCTCTTCCCGTTGTTGTCCCGTCCTCTCCACCTCCTCTACTCCTCCTACGCCCCCTCCTCTCTCTCTCGCCTACGACATGCCTCTCCTCCCCGACGACTACGAGACTTGCGTCCATGCTCTCGAGTCTGCCATGGCCAACCGAGGCCTTGACCTCCAAGGGCCCCACGCCACTTGTGATGCCGTCTACTGTTAATGCGGGATCTCGCCGAAAACCGCCAAGTTCGGAAGCTCGAGGTCGATTGCTCCGCCCAAGTTGGTACGTAATGGCTTCCTTGCCGGTTGCTCCAAGTGCTTGCGGAGTCTCAATAAGGCATGTGGAATCCATTGTTTTGCTCAATTTGATGATTTGGTTTGGTTTAATCTATCTAGGGTTTTTGTTGGGACGATATTAAGGACGCCAGTCATTAATATCTAAACCAATAATGATCGTCCCTTGTTTTGATAATGACAAACTCAAAGGTATATAATAAGTTGTCCAAGTATTGATCTCAGGTAAGTCCAGAGGACGCACATGAACGAAAAGGACAACAAGTGAACGGCAGTCCCTACGCTGTAGGGACGCACGTCATCAGAACTTCCAAAGCTGAACGTAATTGGCGAAGTTCCTGCGCAGATAGGACGGCGTCCTCATCAAGAAGGGACGCGCGCCAAAATACGGACGAAGTTCAAATTCAAATCAAGGCCGCCCCAACATGATTACATCACGTTCGGCCGTAGTCCTCAGAAGGAAGCTTCCCTTGTCTGGGCACGTGTAGACAACTCCAAAGATGTCGCTTTCCCAGCGATGGTCCCCTACCCACGCGGACGCTTCCCAAGCGTCAACAGAGTTGACTTCCTCAAGATGCACATCGCACCGTTGATGGAAGATCAAGGATCCTGCCAAGTCTCAGAGGACGCTAGAGGATAAGAACCACTTCCGCTATAAATACCCTCCAAGGGGTATGCATAGAGGTGTGGACTTTGAAGACTTTCTCTCAAGCTCTCCCGAAGCATTCAAGTTCAAGAACGAAGAACAAGGAGATCAAGTGAGCTTGAAGCAAGAGAAAGAAAGTCCAACCAAACCAAATCCAAAACAAATCACAAAATAGTTAGAGTTGCAGTTTGTCTCTCACAACGGACCGTGAGAGACGTGAGTGATAGCTTCCTTATAGCTAAGAGAGTTAGGTTACTTGTTAGGTGGAAAGGAGTGTTACTAGTGAGGCTAAGGACGGACGCTTAGCTCAGTGAAGTGTAACGACTCACCTAAGTTGTAAGGACTCTCTCTTAATAAGATAAGGACGGCTATTGAAAATCCTCCAAGCGGAGGTAGAGGTTTACCCATAAGACTAGTTGGTCTTAGTGGGGTTCCTCTATAAATACTCGTGTCCATTATCGCATTCTGTTTTCCTGTCAAGTCTATTTTCCGCTGCACTTAAGGACGCCCTTAACCCAGTTAAGGACGCCCGTTCTAACAGACTTACGATCCAACAGTTTTTTAATTAAGGTGGGCAAATAGACATTTGGTAGAATTTTGCTTCTCTGATCTAATTAGGGTCTGATTTCATTTTTGCTTCATGTTCTGATCTAGTTAGGGTTTTTAGTTGCAGGTGGGCAAATAGACATTTGTGTTTTGCTGTTGGAAATTTGAATATAATTGTTCCTGATTTTGGAACTTCAATTTAAGCAAGCAGTTGATGAGGTTTCACAATTTGACGTCCAAGATGGTTGGGGAGACTAAAGAGATGGAGGATCCTCTTACCAAGTAGGTGTGAAGTTGGTCTGCAGATCGAAGACAAGTGGGGTTTTTTTTTGATGAAGAAGACAAGTGGTTAAGGAGGAAATGGCTAGCCAATTGTATCTTAAAAAAGAATTAATTTAATCTTTTTTGTTCAAGAAAAACCATGTATTTCTAAAAAAACACGTCATTATATTTTTTTATTACTCAACGTGCTAAACGGAGAGTGGAGTGCACGCGATGTGCTAAGGAGGACAGTAGGTGTTCGACAGAATAGGGGTACAATAGTACATGTGTTTAATAGAATATTTCATAGTAGGGCGGCGCGTTTGCAAAAAAAAAACGACAAGTACGAGGGGCCGTACATGTATTTTCCCCCAATACATTTCACCTAAAAACCTTCATTAAAACACTATTCATTATCTTCTTTCCATTAAAATTCATAACTTGCTAACATATAAAATAATTAAGCCTAAGCTTAAAATTGATTTTAAGCAAATCAATAGCGTTAATGTTGGGTTAGTGGCGAAATTGGGCTTCTAATCATGTTTTAATCTGGTTGAAATGGGCTAGCTCATGCCTCTTGATCCATTGCAGGCAGCTTCCCCCGAATAAAACCTCTAACCCTATATTGAGAGACTCACGCCCCCATTTCATTTCTACCCTAGGGTCGCTTTCAATCTCTCTGCCCTTGAGAACTCTCTCGACTCCTCCTCCCTTTCATTCACTTCTGGACCGAGATCTCTTCTTGAATCCTTGATCTTTCCTCCTAAACCTTAAGAGAAGCTTGAATCTCGCAAGATCTATCCCCCTAAATCCTAGATTTGTGGCTTTCTTGCGAGGTTGGCCCTCGTTCTCTAGAGATGGCGCACGATGGTCCCATTGATCAAAGCCTTGAGTTTCTGGATGAACTCTTTTGGGACCATAGCTCAGTTGAATTAGAAGAATCCGACTCGAGCTATTGCTCTATACATTCGGAGTGCGAGGGAAACTGCGGTGTGAACCACACATTCAGCCCTCAACGCTTTGATGGGTCGGTGGTGGAACGGTGGTTGAACGACGGAGGCAATGACGGTGAGAGGCAGGAGCTTGCTCCGGCACCGGTTCGGAAAAAGGGGCTCGAAGAGTCAACGTCCACATCCCCCAAAGATCCGGACGGATTCGTAGTCCCCGATTCCGAAGACGAAGAGTAGCTAAGTCCCCAAATCCATTTGAAGCGCTCTTCTGAAATTCTTGCATGCTTCATGATTCTTGCGTTTTTGCATGCCTCCTTGTTCTTCCTGAGATGACTTGTGCTTGCTCTGTTTTTGTTTCCTGATTCTGGAAATAATGTTGCTCATATTCTGTTATGTTGATGTTTGTTGAGATTGCTTGTTTTGTGATGTGAGATGCCTCATTTGTTGCTCATGTTCCTGAGATGACCGTGAGCTATACCTGTTGTTTGTGAAACCCATTTGTTGCGAGATCCTGGTTTCTTGTTTGTGATGTAAGGTTTCTATGTGACCTTAATATTGATTCTTCACATGTTTGTCACATATGTGTTGATTTAAAAATTATTGATGCATGAATTGATCGAGCATGCTTGTATGGTTGTGTGTGAACTTCATGTGGATTCATTTGTTTTCTAGTTTTTGATGTTTGTGATGTTCTATATCCCCCTGAACTCAGATCTGGTTGTGAGATGTGTTCCCTCATGTCCCGCTATGCTTGTCCTAAGCCATTGTTTACAGTTTACACGTTTTGTAAGGTTGTGATGTTCTGTATCCCCCTGAACTTCATGTTGATTCATTTGTTGCATATATGTGATGATTAATGAGTACTTGTTGATATCAATGTTGATTAAAAAAATTATATGCATGAATATAATGACTTGAGCATGTTTGTATGCTTCTATGTGAACTTAATGTTCATTCATGTTGATTCATGCCTTTATTTTCATATCAAAGGTGCTTAATTGCACATGTGTGTATGCTTCTGTGTGAAATAACTGCATGAATATAATGAATTTATGCTTCTGTGTGAACTCAGTGTTGATTCATGACTACTTGTATGCTTAAGAAACATGTATGACTACTTGTATGCTTAAAAAAAATTTATGACTTTACTCTCAGTGTGGATTCATGACTACTTGTATGCTTAACTAACTACTTGTACATATAAGTGTTGATTAAAAAAACAGTTATGCATCAATATAATTATTTGAGCAAGTTTGTGTGCTTTTGTGTGAACTTGATGTTTATCCATTAGTTTATTTACATATCTGTGAGAACCTAAGTGTGAGAAGCTTAAGTTGTAGCGTTCTCACCTATTTGG
This sequence comes from Polygonum maritimum, assembly GCA_963924305.1. Lineage (NCBI taxonomy): Eukaryota > Viridiplantae > Streptophyta > Magnoliopsida > Caryophyllales > Polygonaceae > Polygonum > Polygonum maritimum. Next base: position 28,366,169 of record OZ002735.1, on the reverse strand, counting down.
TTGAACAAACAAAAACTGTGAAGTCTTTGTGACTTGCTTGTAGATTCTTGACAAATTTGGTGATTAGCCTTTGCTAAAACTACCACTGTCGGATCTTACATAATCTCTGCAAAGAGATTTGTGTGTTACTCTTACTCTGAGACTCTCATAGCTCAGAGCAAAGAGCTGTAGTGTTTTTCATATATGTGTTGATTTAAAAAAATAAATGCATGATTAAAATGATTTCAACATGTTTGTATGCTTGCGTGTAAACTATTTTGTGATTTTATAAGTGTTGATGCATGTATGAAAAGAATACAACATGAAGAAAATGAATTGAGCATGTCTCTATGCTTATGTGTGAACTTAATATTGATTCAGAACTTAATGTTTTCATATCTGTGTTGATTTTTTTAAAAAAAGATACATGCATATAATGAATTGAGCATATCTATGTGGATTGATGCCTTTGTTTTCATATCAATGATGCTTAAAATTAATTGTTCATATGATATGCTTCTATGTGAAATGCATGTTTCTCATGTCCTGTTTTCTCAGGTAGTCATGGAGCATCAAATGAAGCATTTGTGTGAATAAAAGGAATTGTACATATGATATGCTTCATTTGGTGCTTCATGATTGCTTGTTCATGTCTAGATGCTTCTATGTGAACTTAATGTTGAACCATGACTTGTTTTTCATATCTGTGTTGATTTTAAAACAGTTTTTTTTTTCTTTTGATCTATGATGATACCTTTTAAGTCTGAGATGTGAATTCTTTCAAGCCTATGACCTTAACAAGCAAATGGCCACCACCCTTAATTGTGGCTTTGGAGGTAATTTGTTTGTTAATGGTTTTTGGTTGAGTTTGCATCAATGATGCTAACGGGGATTTTGAGATTTATTTTTCCTTTTTTTTCTCAATGATGATACCTATCTTACTGAGCTGAGATGCACTCTCATTTCAAGCCTGTAAATTTGGCATTCACTTAACTAGCCACTGCCCCTAATTGTGGCTTTGGAGGCCATTGTGTGCTCAAGTTTTGTGGTTGAGGGTGCATCTGTGATGATAAGGGAGATTCTGAGAGCAACCATTTTTTAAATAAGTTCCAAAACTATCTTACATCTTACAAAAACTGGTGCACTTCACAAAAGTTTTAAACTGTTCTACGTCCCCCTATAATTACTAGTGCACTACACAAAAGTTTTAAATTGTTCTATATCCCCCCTACATATACTTACATGTCTTCCTCTACCAGATTTGAGAAAATTTTGTCTTGATCTTCGTATTCTCCATGAGTTTCTTGTGTTTCTTCCCTTGCATCCTGAGTTGCATGTTCTGTATCTAAATCATTTGCATCCCCATGAACAATATCCCATGCTTGACAAACTGCCCAATTTGGTGCTTGAACCTGTATAGGTAGATTGCCCTGACTTGCCAATCTTTTCTTGTTCACATGTGGCACATCATAATCATTGTTACCCTTAACAATCAACACCCAATTCATGACATATTGCAATGAATGTCATACATTTCCCAAAGTAGTTGGGTCTAGCTTATAAAATGCTTCATGAACTACATCCAACATATCATCAATATCCTTTGGCATTTTCTTGTGCATGAGTGATTGAATGCTCCTAAAAAAGCCAAGGTCAAGTATGTTTAAATTTGGGTTGTTGGGGGGCTGTTGAATTAGAATGAAAGTGAAAACATCTTGTTTGTATACTTGTTGCCATTCTTGATCTTCTTGAGTGATGTGTGCCTTAACATTGTCTTATTGTATGCATATTACCTTGTAACCTTCTTGTTGTGGTCATTTCTCCTTGATTGTTGGCACTATCTGGTCAATAAGCATCCTCCTTGTTACTGTTTTGTTCACTGATTCAACCAGCTTTGTGACTAGAGTCCCCTTGTCTCTGTTCTTTGATTTTCTCTTGGCTGCTTCTTGATATGTAAGCCTTGCTACAGTTGTTGTAAACATTACTTTTGGAATGAATTTGCTTGATGATGTTGCCATGTATTTCCCCCTTTTATTGGCTGCTAGATAGACCCTCTGTATCTTCTTGCTAAGATGAAATCATTTCTCATCTATGTGTATGAAATCATACATTGTGTAATATTGTTGTTTGCTCTGTGCTGAACTGACTGGAAGTAGATTTAAGATCCATTCCAACCTTGTGCTCATGTTTGCTGGCTTCAAGTCTGGATGCAGTGGATTTGTATGTGCCCTTATTGATTTCCTCTTGATCATTCTATGCACTGTGCTCTTTGACATTTCTAGTTTGCTTGATAAATCAACTATGCATGATCTTTCCCCCATATTCAGACCTGTGATTTGTGTAGCATCCACTTGAATTCTCTTTCTACCACAGTTTTAGTACTTTGTACTTACATTTGGCATGTGAATGCCATTCTCTGCTTCCCTTACTGTTTTCCATAACCTGCATATGGTTTTTGTTGATAAGTTAACTCACTTGCAATTAATTTGATGTTGCTCTGTGGTAGATATCCCCCTTCTGCTATGTGTAAGAGTCCCATTATTATTTGCATCTTTCTTTCATTGTTGAGCCTTGTTGTGAATGGTTGATGAGGTAACTGTTCTGTTGTGTTAATACCTGATTACGCTTCTGCTTGGTCTTCCCCTGCTTGTTCACTATCCTGAGATGGCTCTTCATCTCCTTGTACATCCCCCTCGGCTCATTAAGATCAAATAAGGGGTACCATTGTGTGAGTTGTCAATATCCTCCTCTTGCAGAGGAGCTTCATTTAAGTCGAAAGCTGAGGCCATCACAACGAGGCAATGATGCAGAATTACCCCCCTTTAATGTTTTACCTTTGCTTTTACTTTGAGTTAATGAGCTTTGTTTTTTTCACTGTGTTTTCTTTGTTTTGTGCTTCAATGGAGGCAGATGGAATGTAAGAGAATGTTGAAATTTAATTTGTAAGGGTTTTATGCTGCAAATGTAAGGGGGGGTCCGTGTGCTTCTAATGGGCAGTTCCTATTGGCTGTTGTAATTGTAAACATTGTCTTAAGTGGTGTTTTTTGGTGAGCTGGAGCCCAGAAAATTGATAGGCTACTAGACCAACACCACAAGTGTACAGGTCGTGTAGTATCAAGGTGTCGATCTCTAGGACTTTAATAGAATTGGTGAACCGACAAACATGTAGTGATACAGGCTATTTTGTATAGGTTAACTCTTAGATTTTGAGATGTTATTGAGAGTGTTTAGGTTAGTTTTGAGCGTTATTGTAATATGAAGACCGAAGACACAAGTTATGAAGAATCAAGAGTTTGAAGAGCTTAAAAACGAAGTTCGCCGCTGCATGGATTTCGCGATCGCGTTGTCTGTGACGCGGGCGTGGTGATGAAGAAGCGACAACTATGAAGACCAATGAAGGCCGCGGTCGCGATGTCGATGGCGCGGTCGCGGTAGAAGCCGACTCAGCAATTGCCAAAAGGAGACCGCCGCGGGCGCGGCCATGGCAGCACGGTCGCGGTGCGTGCCAACTTCCAGACGGACGAAATTCTGTCTTTTCTATCTTGTTTCCTTTCTTATCTTTTTGTTTCCTTTCTTATCTATCTCGAAGAGGTTGTTCTTTAGGCTATTTAAGGGGAACCTTTCTAGGTTTTAGTATTCATTCTATCACTTGGTATTCAATTGTCCTTTCAATAAAGATTTGAGCTTTCTTTTGTAATGGAGAACTAATCTCCCTTGGAGTTTATTCAATCAAGGAAGCTTTGTTATGAAGTTGTGAAATTCTAGTAACTTCTTTATCCCTAGGTCTTTATTGATACTCTTGTGCTTCATCCCATGATCTATGTTTGATTTTATGAGCCTGATCAACTTGTTTGATTGACTTAGATCTATTGTTTGATTTAGGATTGGTTGTTGTCTATGCATCTTTCCTATTTCTCGAAACAACTCTATTCTAGGACCGTGGACTAGTTTAGGGAAGAGTATTCAATGGTTTAATTGTGCATGAGACTCGTAGCTTGATTGCATGATTTGATTTCCTAATATCCTTGGGTATATTGCATGATTTGAATTAAGCGTCCTTGTTCATATCATAGTTTTGCTAGGACCGTGGACTAGCGAATAATCAAGATAAGGATTGGAATTGACCTAGGCATATAAAGAAGTGGATGAATTCATGATCAACGGATTAATAAAGTGGAATTGATTGAATGAACTCTGCTTGCTACTTTGATTGAAACAACTCTCAAAACCCCCCCTTTGATTACTTGCATGAAAACCACTAAAATCTGATTAGAAACTGATTCATTTGGGTTCGACCCCGTACTTGCCTACTATACTTGTTGTTTGGATGTTTGGGTTTTATCTTTGATTTTGGCACAACGACTTTAGCCGAGTCAAATTTTGGCGCCGGTGCCGGGGAATCCTTTTTCTTGTTTGATTTGCGTGCGTTTTCAGGTTTTGTGCCGGAACCATGACCGAGGCCACCTCGGCGCGCCCACGGTTCGAGCCCAGAAACCCCCTTTGGGTTCGGACCTATCACATGGTCCGTACCCGGTCTACTAATACTCCCCCTAGTTCGCTTTGACCCAGAAATTGACAGGACTCTTTGGAAGATAAGGAGTGCTCCCAGAGCTTCTGAATCCTATAATCTTCTTGAATCTCTCTCTCTCTGATTCTGAACCGGAGGAAATCATGGCGGAACAAACTATTCGCCAACTCACTGCGCCCAATCTTCAACAACAGCAGCTGGCTGTTCAGTTCCCCGATCTCGTGGAGGGCGTGAAGTTCGAGCTCAAGTCCGGGCTCATCCACCACTTGCCCAAATTCCACGGGTTGAGTGGTGAAGACCCGAACAAGCATCTCACGGAGTTCCATGCGGTATGCGTGAGTATGAAGCCGACGGATGTCACGGAGGATCAAATCAAGCTCCGGGATTTTCCTTTCTCTCTGGAGGACTCCGCCAAGGAATGGCTCCTTTATTTTGTGCCTGGCTCAATCACTACTTGGGCGGCCATGAAGAAAGCCTTTCTAGAGAAGTACTTCCCTGCTTCCAAACAAACATCCATCAAAAAGCAACTCAGCAGTTTGGAGCAAGGAGAGGACGAGAATCTCTACGACTATTATGAGCGCTACAAAAGGCTCATCGCTAGTTGTCCCTACCATGGCTATCTTGCCAAGGATCTTGTTTGTTACATCATTGAGGGACTCTGCGACAATGACAAGAGGCTTGTGAATGCATCTTGTGGGGGTAGTTACGAGAACTTGACTCCCGCAGCAGCCTTTGAGAAAGTAGAGACCTTGGCGGAACAAGCCCGCAATCAGCGGTCTAGGACCAATGTGAGGTCCGTTAGTGTGGTGAACGAGTCCCTGAATGCTGAAGTAAGGGAACTCAAGGATCTTATGAAGCAGCTGCTCATAAAGAAGATGGCTCAACAAGTCAACGCTTGCGGTCTATGCTATGACGCGAGCCACCACACAGACCAGTGCCCTACTATTCAAGAGACCGAGGAGTCGGTCAATGCTATTGGTCATTATGGTGCGCCCCGGCCCCGGAACGATCCTTTCTCTAACACCTACAATCCGGGGTGGGCGAACCATCCTCACTTCAGGTGGAGCAACCAGCAGCAGCAAGAGCCACCACAACAGCAGCAGCAATTCGCTCCTCAGGGCTAGCAACAACAATTTCGGCCTAACAATTATGCCCCGAGAGCGCCTGCTCCATCTCAGAACGATGCTATTACTGCCCTTCTCAAGGAGAACCAAGAGACGAGAGCTGCTGTAAAGAATCTTGAGACTTAGCTGAGCCAGCTTGCCACAATGATTAATAGGCTCGAGTCGAAAGATTCCGGGAAACTTCCCTCTCAACCGCTCAACCACAAGGAGAATGTGAGTGCCATGAACTTGAGGAGCGGTAGAGCTTTGGCGAGTCGGGAACCACCCTCTGGTTGACTACCGCGACCGCGCTCCCCTGGCCGCGACCGTGCCGGGGCAGCAGAAGACGAGGTACAAGTCTCTGCTGGATTACCGCGACCATGCTCTCCTCACCGCGCCCGCGGAAATCCAACAGAGCATTGGGACTCGAGGACGGATGAAGACCCGTGACCGCGGAGCCCGAGCCGCGCCCGCGGTAAGGAGGCAGAGAGGAATTTCGGGGCATTACTTGATTATGCTTTCAAGAACTATTCCCCGCCGCGCCCGCGTTCCCCCAGACGCGACCGCGCCACAGCACCCGAGGAGGATGACGGGTATGTTGCACCAACACTTCCACCCTTGTGCTCTCTCAAGCCTTCTCCTCCTTTCCCGGAAGCACTCAAGGACACGAGAAAGCCGACACATGACAAGGAACTCTTCGAGAGCTTCGCCAATTGCCAGGTAAATGTTCCTCTCGTCAATCTCATTCAAGGTGTCCCCCGTTTTGCTAAGTTTATGAAAGAGCTTTGTACAATTAAAAGGAAAAATAGGTCTAGTCCTAAAATTGAGAAAGTAGCTCTAGTTGAAAAAACTCAGGATAGCAAAACCGAGGCATGTAATTCACTACTCCAGAAATAATTGCCAAGAAAATGTACAGACCCAGGAAGATTCACCGTCCCTGTCACAATTGGAGAAACTAAAATTGAGCGAGCCATGCTAGATCTAGGTGCCTCCATAAATGTTCTTCCAGCTTGCATGTATGAAAGGTTAGGCCTTGGTCCCTTGAAGGAATCCGATATTGTTATTGAATTGGCTGACCACTCTAATGTGCGCCCGAAAGGGTTAGTTGAGGATGTTTTAGTGGAGGTGAATGGTCTAATCTTTCCTGCAAACTTTTACGTTATGGAGATAGGTGAAGGGCGTTATGACCCGGTTCTCTTACTTGGTCGCCCATTCATGAAAACCGCAAGGACGGTTATTGATGTTGCCAATGGATCACTTTCCATATCTCATGGTGGCAACGAGGTCCGATTCCATGTTGATGAGGACCCATATTGATCGTATCCGCGTCGAGCCAACGACGTTAAACAAAAGCGCTGCTTGGGAGGCAACCCAAGGATTAGTTAGATTGTTTTTCACATTCTTAGCTTAGGTTTATTCTCGTTTTTGAGCTAACACGCAGGTACTAGGTCCGAAAGGACAGGCCTGGTGTGATACCGCGCCCGCGCCTCCTTGGCCGCGCCCGCGGTGGATCACCAGCGACTCCTTGACGAACAGGTACTAGCCCGTGCTCGCGGCAACCATACGGCGTCTCGGTTTTAACTCGTTTGAAAAAAAAAGAAAAAAAAAGAGAAAAAAATGGAAAAAAAAAGAGGACTTTTGGGTCCCATTCTACCTCTATATTTTCCATCAATCTATCTCCATTCTACTCCATCTTCTATCTTTCCTTCTTCTATTTCTTCTTTCCATCCACCTTTGTATTTCCATTCTTTGGTTATGTGTAAAGCCTAAGTATGGGGGAGCTTTGTTCCTCCAAGAGTTCTCTTCTCCACGGCTCGAGTTCAAGTATTTGTTCATCTTCAAAGAGACGAGCTAGGATACGACGGTGTTTACACATTACGTTGTTCGAGACGAAGTCAAGCACTCGTCCCTGCACGAGTACCGAGCCCGCGCTCCATCAGCCGCGCCCGCGGTGATTCACCCGACAATGACTTCGCTCTCTGACATGATTCCGCGCCCGCGCCTCTCATGCCGCGCCCGCAGTTAGCCACCAGACTTGGATTACGGAGTTCCATTCTTTCCACCTTTGAAGAGTTCTTCCATTTCACATCTTTTCAATCGTTTGTGAGTCTTCTGATTTCCTTCTTTCTTGCTTCTAATCCTTTCTCTTTGCTTCATTGAGGACAATGAAGGATTTAAGTATGGGGGAGGGAGTACTCGCATTCGCTTATCCTAGTTAGATTAGTTAGAGATTTGCTTTAGATTTTTGATTTTCTTCTTTTCATGGAGCATTTGCACCATACTTTTTTGCATAATAAAGAAAGAAAGAAAGAAAAAGATAGAAAAAGCCATAAAAAGTATAAAAAAAGGCATATAAATCCTAGGATGAGTCGAAAACCCGAAAGGGCGGCTTAGGTAATAAGCAGGTAACCCGGACCAGCATTAGGCTGGGGTAATAAGAGGTTTATGAGAGTTGTAAGTATTTATGAGCACACCCTTGAGAAAAATGAAAAGAGCGGTTAGGTGAAAACCCGAAAGGGTGCCTAAGCAGAATTGAGCGGTAAAATTCGAGTGTTTTAGGATCATTCTTGCTTGGGGACTTTGGGGCTTACATGTTAGATTTGGGTAGATCCTAGGTTGCTCTACACTTTTTAGAGCTTGAGTGTCTTATCATGTTGTGAGGTGTGTGTTTGAGCTTCATTGTTTTATGCTCATGATTTCTCTACATTTTTGGGTTTGGGTTTTGAGCTGAGTGTTTTTATCTTCCCTTATATTTCCTGAGATCTTAGATGTGCTGACTTGTTGTATTTGTTTTGAGCTTACTCGAGAACGAGCAAGATCTAAGTATGGGGGAATTTGATACAGGTTATTTTGTATAGGTTAACTCTTAGATTTTGAGATGTTATTGAGAGTGTTTAGGTTAGTTTTGAGCGTTATTGTAATATGAAGACCGAAGACACAAGTTATGAAGAATCAAGAGTTTGAAGAGCTTAAAAACGAAGTTCGCCGCTGCATGGATTTCGCGATCGCGTTGTCTGTGACGCGGGCGCGGTGATGAAGAAGCGACAACTATGAAGACCAATGAAGGCCGCGGTCGCGATGTCGATGGCGCGGTCGCGGTAGAAGCCGACTCAGCAATTGCCAAAAGGAGACCGCCGCGGGCGCAGCCATGGCGGCGCGGTCGCGGTGCGTGCCAACTTCCAGACGGACGAAATTCTGTCTTTTCTATCTTGTTTCCTTTCTTATCTTTTTGTTTCCTTTCTTATCCATCTCGAAGAGGTTGTTCTTTAGGCTATTTAAGGGGAACCTTTCTAGGTTTTAGTATTCATTCTATCACTTGGTATTCAATTGTCCTTTCAATAAAGATTTGAGCTTTCTTTTGTAATGGAGAACTAATCTCCCTTGGAGTTTATTCAATCAAGGAAGCTTTGTTATGAAGTTGTGAAATTCTAGTAACTTCTTTATCCCTAGGTCTTTATTGATACTCTTGTGCTTCATCCCATGATCTATGTTTGATTTTATGAGCCTGATCAACTTGTTTGATTGACTTAGATCTATTGTTTGATTTAGGATTGGTTGTTGTCTATGCATCTTTCCTATTTCTCGAAACAACTCTATTCTAGGATTGTGGACTAGTTTAGGGAAGAGTATCTCAATGGTTTAATTGTGCATGAGACTCGTAGTTTGATTGCATGATTTGATTTCTGATGTCTCTCGTTTTGGTGGTGTTTTAGTAGTTAAATTCCCTTGTAAATATGAGTTTTTCATTCCCTTCTTTGTTAGTTTCGTTCCTTTTTAGCTTAGTTCCCGGTTTTCTTTAAGATTCGGAAACTATGCGAGTTTGTTATGATTTGTAGGTGAAATGGCTTATTTGAGGACATTTTGGAGGAGCATCTAAAGAGGAGCTAAGCAAAGGAGTCAAGGAACGGAAGAGCCATGCAAAGATCAAAGATGAACCAAAGGAAGACCAAGAAGAGACAAGGATCGAGGCCCAAGACCGAGTACCACCAAGTCGGGCCCGAGTTCGAGCAACCAGAGGCCAGGACCGACGTTCCCAACGTCGGGCCCGAGGTCCCCAGTGTGTCGATCCGAGTCAGCAATTGAGAAGATTAGGCTCCAAGGCACAAATGTTGTGATCTTCCAATTTTGCCCTTCTTCTAATTTGGAATTCCTTGGTCCCCAATCAAGACAAAAGGATAATTAGAGGGAGATTAGAGATCATCCAACAACAATCCCACACCAAATCACTCTCATAGGCTCAAGGAAGGCTTGGAGAGCAAGGAGAAGAAAGGAGGAGGAGAAGAGGAGGAAATCGGTGGAGCTAGAGAGAGTTTTAGTGAGTTTGTACTTGATTTGCTTTGGATTTAGTAGAATTAAGACTTGGATCTTGTGAACCCTTTGAATTTGAATGCAATTTGAGTTTGATTTGAGATTGATGATTGAGATTTGTTTGCTTTTCCATTTGATTGCTTTGTACTCTTACTTGATGGAGTAGATTCCATAGTCTTGGGCTATGGGGGAAACCCCTAGCTAGGATTGGGTAGGAAACCCCAATTCCATAGCCTTTGAGTGCTTGATCTATGAATCCTCTCTACACTAAGCTTCAATTCTCTTGTGGAAACAAGGGATATAGGACTCGTGATTGGTAAGAGTAAGCGAAAGTGATCTCTAACCCATCACTAGACCTAACATCGAAGGAGAGTGAAAACTCCCTTGGGTCGAAGTGTAGAGTGGAGGGATCGAAGGCTAGCAACCTCGATCTAACAAGGATCAACACTTATTGGCTGAATTGGGGTGGAATTACCCAAGTCTAGTTAGGGAAGGAACCCAAAAACCCAAGACCGATCTACTATTTGAGCAAGACCGAGTTTCCCAGTACATCGGGCCCGACGTAGTGTAAGTCGGTCCCGGCCAATCTGACCTCGATCCACCTCGGACCGAAGTGACCTGTGTCGGTCCGAGGTGATTTCTCTTGTTTTTCCTCGTTTTGCCTTTCTTTTATCTCTTTTTAGTCTTTCGGGTACACTCAACGCACGAACTCCCGTGTGTTCGACACCCAACCTCTTTACTACAATTGAGGTTCGGTTTATAAATTTAAATTTTGACCACCACACCCGGACCGATCAATTTCCTAATATCCTTGGGTGTATTGCATGATTTGAATTAAGCGTCGTTGTTCATATCGTAGTTTTGCTAGGACCGTGGACTAGCGAATAATCAAGATAAGGATTGGAATTGACCTAGGCATATAAAGAAGTGGATGAATTCATGATCAACAGATTAATAAAGTGGAATTGATTGAATGAACTCTGCTTGCTACTTTGATTGAAACAACTCTCAAAACCCCCCCCTTTGATTACTTGCATGAAAACCACTAAAATCTGATTAGAAACTGATTCATTTGGGTTCGACCCCGTACTTGCTTACTATACTTGTTGTTTGCATGTTTGGGTTTTATCTTTGATTTTGGCACAACGACTTTAGCCGAGTCATGTAGCTAGGCATATAAGAAGAAATTATGGATTGAAATGAAGGAATTCAACTAGCAACCAAATAAAAGGGAGAAAACAAGTAACAAAATGATGCAAATGCAATATGGGAAAGGCAACCTTAGAGTCAAGGTACTCACACTATGAACCTAGGCAACACTTTGCAAGCATACATAAATCTCGATCAAATCATGGTTTGGAGGCAACTACCTAATTTCATTGTCTAATCCTGTGGGACCAAACAATTGTACCTAGAATACGGTAAATCATCCACTCTTGTGGCTTGACAACCCGGCACTAGGCCCTTTGGGCATTATAGGGGCTATGAATCGGGTCAAACCCTCATCCACCGTCGTGGCTTGAGTGAGCAATCCAACTCAAGCCTCAATCGGTAGTTGTTCCTCTCAAGAAGATCCCAACACTAGTACAAAAAACACATTTTATAACAGTTCATTTTTACTTTTTTATCACGGTTTTTAACCGAGATAATTTATTCCGGTATAAAAAGTTTTAGGGGACGGAACCGTGATTGTTGATCATTTTTTATCACGGTACTATATCCGTGATAAAATACTAATATATCCGGGATAAATAAGGGATTTTTATTTTGAGCTCTTTGTCGAAAACCACCCGTATGATAGGCCATATTGCGCTTAACCACCCGCTCAATAACTATTTACCGTAAACCACCCGTATAATGGGTTCCGTTAGCAAATGACCACCCCTAGCCATATGCCGTTAAAGTTCTGTCAAGTGTGTGTTTGAGAAATTACGTTTGGTGCCCTTAAGTTTTTGACTTTTCCGGATGGTGCCCTAAAAAAAAAATTATTCAGCGTGGTACCCTCGAACTTTTCAGAAAGTTCGCCCCGTACCCCTGAACTTTTAAAAAGTTCGTCGTATGCCCTTTCTTTTATTTTTCCTCAAATTTTCGTTTTTTTGCGGTTTTTTTGTTACGAAAAATAATAATTATAATTTTAGTGACTATAAATGAATAAAAGTGAAACTAGTATATATAGAAAAGTTTGCATCCTTTTTAATTTTTTATTTAAAACTCCTTTTCATTTTGTAATGTAAAAAAAAATATTTATTGTGTTTTATTAACATAGTGTATTAAAAAAATACAACCACTTTAATATTTAATTTGATTTTAATTACTTTTATATATTCACCTACTTAATTATTATTTTTCGTAACAAAAAAACCGCAAAAAAACGAAAATTTTGAGGAAAAATAAAAGAAAGGGCATACGGCGAACTTTTTAAAAGTTCAGGGGTACGGGGTGAACTTTCTGAAAAGTTCGAGGGTACCACGCGGAATAATTTTTTTTGTAGGGCACCATCCGGAAAAGCAAAAACTCTAGGGCACTAAACGTAATTTCCCAAACACACACTTGACGGAACTTTAACGGCATATGGCTAGGGGTGGTCATTTGCTAATGGAACCCATTATACGGGTGATTTACGGTAAATAGTTATTGAGCGGGTGGTTAAGCGCAATATGGCCTATCATACGGGTGGTTTTCGACAAAGAGCTCTTTTATTTTACAATTTGGTTAATATCACAGTTAGTGAACCGTGATTGAAAGTTTTTTTTTTTGTTTAAAAAAAAAAGTGGCAACACTCAAACTGAGCCGGAACACCGGGTTAAGGTAATTTATTCCTTCACTTTTATTTTTACCCCTTATGTGCTGTAATCAGCAACAAGCAAAGATATACAAGCGTATTAGTTTTTTAATATATAACACCAAGAACTTAAGTGGGTGTACAGTACGTGAACATATCTTCGACAATACACACTTTGAAGATGGTGAAATCATATAAATACATAAGACCACTAAGTAAAATAGTAACAAGTAAAATCATTGTAACTAAAAATTAAACATTATTCAATCACTAAAAAACACTAGCAAACTCGTTATCCAAGAGACCAAGTTGGATTGTGATCAACTACTTGCAAATCCTCTTAGCTTACTCCCTTGGTTGAAAGAGCCTTTGATGAGCAAGCTATCAAATTAAACAATGCCAAACTTCAATGCAATGAATAGTCAATTGTCTATAAATACAATAATATATACAAAAAGCATCAACCTGATGGGCGGGGATGATTTTGCTACCACTAGCTAGCATCCTTCCTACCAGGTGTTTCCTCTTATAATACCTCTAATGAATCAGACTACACAAATAAACATAAACCTTAATTTAGATAGTATCTTAGGAATCCTTTATGAGGATCATCAATATATACACATGCATATATACATAACAAAATCAAAACCCCTCATCTCCTACAACATCGAAATCAACACAATAAGTCACCAAAACGAAGAAGATACTAGTTAACTACAATGTCATATTAAAAACATCCAGAACATATACCTCTATTTAGCTACTCGAGTACACTTTCAAATGTTCAATGTAATCCTGAAGTCCCAAAGTTGCTATACCTCAAGCAGCTAGATTCCTGGTTCCACACACTAACTTGACCACAATTTCTTAGCTGAGCTTTACTATCGAAATTAATGAACATACATGAGGACATATGCATGATTTAGTGATCCATATTTCAAGCCAAAAAGATGCATTGCAAGCTAAGAAATATTAGAATAACACAAAAATAAAAGGACCACCTACACCATTCAAGGGAGATAATTTCACAATGGCAACAAAAGCACCCTAACATGCAAATAGACTCTATGAACTTAGTCAAAGCCCAATCACTGAAGTGATTTAACAGATTGCGAGCTTTCAAAGTTTGAATGCGATGAGGCTCCCTTCCATTGATTACTTTATTCCAAGTAACAAACAATGAACTGCATTAATATCCACCAATTAGTCAAGCATATGGAAGCATATAGCCAGCATTAGTAAATAACATGTTGAACGATTAATGTGGTTCAATGAAAGCCTAGCAATGGTGGGATTGATTGAGGTAAATGGGGAATTTGGGTTATTAGTTTAATTTCTAGCTAGTGGTTGTTTTATACTTTTAATTATCGTTATACAATGATTAGGATATTATAATGTATGCATCATATATTGGCAAAGACCTCATTTGTTTAGCTCTGTACTCATTAGCATATAGAGCAGAGTTGAGCCGCAAGTTGGTTCAACTGCTCAATTTTGAACCAATTACACAAAGTCTTCTATAATGTGCCTACTTCCATGAGATTGCATTCCATGATTAATAATTTGCTATAATTCAATTTACTATTCTTATTGATACTTTATCTATCCAAAATACTCTCACTTACATGCATCTTCATCTGAAATGGTTGACATCATTTTCTGTAGTTGATCTTTTTACTTTTAAACACATTTCATATACGGAAACGTGGCCATTCACAGTAATAACTTTTTCCTTGTTTCATTCTAAAGATCAGCTTCAATTTGATTAGAGTTATACCAATCCTTGTTTGTTGAGTTTATCAATACAAAATTTCACACACCAACATAGAAAGCATGTCACCAACAGGGAGTGACCCATGTTAAAGGAATCATCAGTAAATATATAAAACAATCTCTCCAAAATCTCAACCATTAATTTCCACAAGAGCATTAACTTATTAATTAGCATGATGATAATTGAGTGCGGTAGTGCCCAACAAGAAATATTCTCCTCTGCTTTGTATATAGTGAACCAACACAGTCAGGGAATTCAACAAAAAACTTCAGCCTAATTCAAAGGAAAGGAACGATCAGTTTGCGTAACTACTTAATTAAGTATTTTACCTCAGAGCCCCAAAAAAGACATGATTACAAGCTTCTCCTTAGATTTGCACAACCAAGAAAAGAATAAAGAATAGAAACACCGGCCAAGGCTACAAAATTGGAACGGGAACCCAAACTAAAAGAGATTAATTAAAAAGAGAGTGAAACTAACTCAATGTTGGACATGGGGTCTGGTTTACTTCGTTATCGTTGCTTCCTCGGCTGTTGGCACTTTCGATATCGCTGAACCCTAACCCTAAAATCACAAATGGTGTGCACCAACAACAAGAACGAAATTAGACTAAAACCAAGCAAAAAAAACATAAATCCATGGCCACATACAAGCCAAACTAATAAAAGAGGGAAATTTGGGGGGAAGAGGTAGAATGAGAGTTACAGGGGAAAGAAGGATCGATGAAGAGGAAGATGCATAGATGAGGGGTTCAAGGAAGTTGGATGCTAAGGAGGAAGATTAAACGCGAACGGAGGCTACAGATATGAGAGGGAGAACAAGAATTAATTTAGGGTTAGAATCGCCCAATATTATACCGGTTATGTGTCAAACCGTTATAAAAAGTCTCATTTTCTTTTTTAGTACACGTCCACACGGAACCGGGATAAATAAAGTGTGATAAAACACATATTTTGTACTAGTGTAATCAATTCTTGTATCAAGGGATTCTCAATCATTCAATCCTAGATTTCAAGTGGGGGATGAGGTCTCTCAACACAAATCCCACACCTAACTTCCTATTAACAATCTAACCTCTCGGACTCAATCATCAATAAGGCTCAAATCACAATCAATTTGGCATTAAGCACATACGATTGAAACAAACCACAATAAAATCTCAATTCATGCAAGCAATCCAACTTCTACCTAGAATCCATGGTGTTTTCCCCAAAACCTAGGATTTGGGAATCTAGCAAGTCATGGAAAATAAGAGAAATGAAGAAAAGAGAAGGAAAATCATCTATTGATTGAAATGGCAACAATCTCCAACAACATTCTTCAATTCTCCAAACACAAAAGAGAGCTTTAATGGAAAAGACTAGGTTCTAAATTGGGGGAAAATCCCCAAAGGGGGGAAAAGAAAGAGTCTCTAATGAGGAAGAAGAGGGTATTTATACAAAAACCTCAAAAGGAAAAGACCTAAAAGAGGAAAAGGGGCGTCGTCGCACTATCCTGGACACTACCCGGCCCGATACCCAGTCGGGTAGTGCACTGGAGGCAAAACGAGTCATGTACGCACAAAACAGAGGTTACCCGGGCCAATACCCGGCCGGGTAACACACTGTTGTGTTGCTCTTGCTTTGGCTTGGGCAGGGGAGACTACCCGGGCCAGTACCCGGGTGGGTACTCGGCCGGGTAACTGTACCTTGGCCACGACCCAGCCACATACTTGCCCACGTCAGGATTGGATGTGCGTCCGGGTTTGCTTTCTTGCAATATTGTCTTGCTCTCTTGGCTCGGCTTTTGGTTTGCTTCTTTTGGCGTCTCCTTGAGCTTCTCCTTGACTTTGTCTTCGAGCTTCATGATGGCTCCTTGAACTCCTCTTGATCTCCCCATCACTCAATTCTCCTCCATTTTATCCTGAAAAACGCACAAACAAGGCGTAGAGTCCGAACAAAGGGACTAAACTAAAAACAACTAAAATTCTAGCCTAAAATAGAGAAAAGCAAACCAAGACATAATTAAACATCATCTAAAATGCATCCTAGGCATGCACTAAATGCAAGCAAAATTGTCAAAATCCATCATTTGTAATCTGACACAACTCTTACATAGAAAGAAACTTTTCACAACCCTTAAAAAACGTGTAAACAATGGCTTAGGACAAACATAGCGGGATAGAGGGAGTAATAAGGAACCTTTTATCTGAAAAAGTAAATAAAAAGAAAAGGTGAAGTGAAATTTAATTCAAAAAAGTAAATAAAAAGTGACAGCTCGGCCCACAATAAAGAAGGCCCATAGCCCACCAAATAATATAACCTAGGCTTTGTACCCAACAAAACAAAAAATATAGAATTTTTTCCAAAAATTCCAGTGGGGGCTACAACACCCTTTGGGCATGCTGTAGCTCCGCCCCTGCTTATCCATGATTTATTCATAAATTATTGTGCAAAATAAATGATGTTTTTTTCCTTAATTCTCAAAAGTAAAAGTAGATTATTAAGTTTAAATTATATTATACTCCCTCCGTTCTAAAAATAGCTATCCAAATACCATTTGCACATATATTAATAAATGATTATTTTTCTTATATTACCTCTATCAATGTAAAGTTAATTATTAGTGTAAAGAAGCATGAATAAGTGTATATATGATTATGATAGAGTTAACTGTTAGGGGTATAAATGGAATGAGATTGGGAAAAAAATGAAATGGACAAGTATTGCAAAACAAGAAAAAGTGGGTATATGGACAACTATTTTAAGACGAAGGCGGTATCTCCCAACTAAAAAAAATGGCGCATTTCCAAATCCTAAAATCCTCCAATGTCACGTAGTTGATTCTTCTAGACCTATCAAAATCGACCTAGCCCAACTAGTTAGAAATTTTTGTGTTAAAGCCTAATACAAAATCAATAGGTCAAAGAACGACTCAAATTGATCGACTCGGCCGCTCATGGGTTGAAATCCAATGTCTAGTGGGCTGGCTAAAACTCAATTCTATTGCAATAGTGAATACAGTGATAAGGTCGTTAATTTTTAACATTCTATTTAATTTTATTTAGCAAAACAGGTTGTTCCCAATGAAAATATATTATACAAAATTCAAGTTCTCATTTAATATAAATATTCAAGAGAGAATCATTCACTTTCCTCGTATTTTGAGACAACTTCTTCAAGTTCAACTAACCGTTGAGGCACTCGATTGGTTGATACAGAAAATACAATAATACGTTAGAATAACTTATAATCAAATAAGGATAACCCTAGAATATTTTATTATAACTTGTATTATGAGAATCCTAGAACTACCCGTTTAAACATAAAGATAATCTAGAAATATTCAAGACAAAATGTACCTAATGACATGCTTCTCAAGATACGATGTCATGTAAACCAAAATGACATTAATCTAGATGATAAAACAACACAATTTGAAATGCATGATAGCCGATATTACACAACGATAAAGGTGGCACAGCAACCAAGGTTGTAACACCCCATCTTTACATTGGGGCACTACTCGACTAGTAGACCTCACAAGGCACTAACTAGCTAGCTTCGCAACAAGTTCACTCAAATCTTACAACATGGGCACATTGAGAAAAAAAAACATTCAACTTACAGATTATGAGAAAATGATTTAAAGAAGTATGCATGAACCCAAAACTCGAAACATGAAACAAACTTACTCATAGACACCCCAACCAAAATCTTAAATAATTAAACTTCTAATAAATCCTATAATGAATACAATAATGATAACAAATTAGCTGATAACCTTCCTAATCGAAGCCAACATAATGACAAGCATCAACTTTCCAAACCATCTATTCGTTGATAATTCATCACGACTCCTAAGTCATACCTAGAGTTATAATTGGAAAAAAAAACAGTCCGCAAGGGTCAACTACTATCCTAATCCAGGTTTAAAACACATGGTACAAAAAACATTTGTGAACGGCTCCTAAAGTCAGCAAACAAGTTCACAATCACATACATAACTGTATCTGCAAATACTTAAATCTAGTTAGTCAAATTCACACACCCGTATGCAGTTCAAAAGCACATTCATGTCATTAAGTCCTCTAGCACACACACATACACAATGTCCTATGTTGAGTAGTGTTAACGGTCTCTACCCACACTACTTGCATCTAAGACATCCTCTAGCCAATCTCAAGTGTAATATATATATATACATATATATGTGTATATATATATAGAGAGAGAGAGAGAGATAGAGAGAGAGAGAGAGAGAGAGAGAGAGAGAGAGAGAGAGAACTTGAAAGGGCTCTCCTTACCATATGACACTGCCTCGAAATTCCTCCGCTCCACAATAATCCAAGACAAGATCGTATCAGAAGTTGCAACACACCATGAAAAAACCTTCTTGTTGGTGTATAGTATTACAATAAGCTATACAACAAGAAAAGGTGATGTTGGAAATACTGTTGTGCAATGTCCCTAAAAGAACCATCCCCATCCAAACGTAGACCAAGTGATGGATTTTCTCCCCTTTGTCGTGCTGCACTCTGCCGCTTGACCGACTTAATCTCTTTCTCCACCGTGTGAAGATGCCATTAAGGTAACATTTGTCCCAAACAGCTTAGTCACTCCTCGGCTCACTAGTAAAACAAAGAGCGTCCATGCGTGAAATAGTTTGGTGACACCAATGGACAAGCATCACGCAAGAGCCTGTCTGCTCGTCCCACAAGAATTCTATAATCGTCTATAAATGAGGGCTAAACTCAAAAGGGAAAAGGAGACTTTAGATAATCATTGCTTGTACTATCATATACTCCAAGTAAAAGGAATTTGGGGTGGTTCTTGTAATAAAATGGGAAATATGGGAATTGAATGTAATTGGGTGGTTTGTAGTTAAAAAGAGAGCATGAGAGTTTGTAGGGTATCGAATGAATGAATATCCAATTCCTCTCTTAACTTTATGTGTTATATCTTCTTCTTCCTCATTCTCTTCCCTAGTCTCCTATTTTCTTCCTTAATCTTTCCCTATATCCTACTCTATCATTACAATGAATCAAAGACCATGACAAAATATCAAAGTGTTGAGATATTGATAATAGTGTGTATAATCTGGACCAGAGTCTTATAGAAGAAGCAATGTAGATATTTGTGGATTAAGACGGAGGACACAAGCATAATCTGGAATGATTGGGAGTAAGACATTTATAGGTGGCTTTTTATGTCCATCGTCAAATCACAAGGCTTAGCCTTAGACAAGCAGTGGAAACTACCAAACTAGAGTACGATAGATGATGTCTCTCATTTTGGTGGTGTTTTAGTAGTTAATTTCCCTTGTAAATATGTGTTTTTCATTTCTTTCTTTGTTAGTTTCGTCCCTTTTTAGCTTAGTTCCCGGTTTTCTTTGAGATTCGGAAACTATGCGAGTTTGCTTTGTTTTGTAGGTAAAATGGCAAGAATGAGGACATTTTGGAGAAGCTAATGAAGGAGCCAAATCAAGGAATGCAAGAGCCAAGCCAAGAATGAAGTGGAACCGAAGGAAACCCAAGAAGAAGACAAGGATCGAGGCCCAGGACCGAGCACCACCACGTCGGGCCCGAGATCGAACAACCAGAGACCAGGACCGACGTTCCCAACGTCGGGCCCGAGGTCCCCAGCGTGTCGGTCCAAGTCGGCATTTGAGAGGATTGTTCCCCAAGGCATATTTTTAGTAAATTTCCACATTTGCCCTTTTCTAAATTGGGAATTCCTTGGTCCCCAATCAATAGAGTAGGATAATTAGAGGTGATTAGTGGTCATTAGAGAGGGGGGGACGAGTAGACACACACCACAACCCAAATCACTCTCTAAAGGCTCAAAGGAAGACTTGGAGGGCAAGGAGAAGAGAGGAGGAGGAAGAGAAGAGAAGATCGGTGGAGTAGAGTAGAGGATTAGTGAGTTTTGTACTTTGTTTTGCTTTGATCTAGTAGAATTGAGACTTGGATTTTGTTGACACTTTGAATTTGAATGCAATTGGAGTTTGATTGGATGTTGATGATTGAGATTTGCTTGATTTCCATTTTGATTGTGTTTTTCTCTTACCTTATGGAGTAGATTCCATAGTCTTGGGCTATGGGGGAATCCCCTAGCTAGGATTGGATAGAAAACCCCAATTTCATAGCCTTGAGTGCTTGATTTGTGAATCCTCTCTACATTGAGCTTCGATTCTCTTGTGAAAACAAGGGATATAGGGCTTGAGATTGGTAAGAGTAAGCGAAAGCAATCTCGATCCCATCACAAGTTCCTAACATCGAAGGTGAGTGAAAACTCCCTTGGGTCGAGGTGTAGAGTGGAGGGATCCGGGGCTAGCAACCTCGATCTCACAAGGATCAAACACTTATTGGCTGAATTGGGGAAGAATATCCAAGTCTAGTTAGGGGTGGAACCCAAAAAAACCCAAGACCGATCTACTTATTGTTCAAGACCGAGTTACCCAGTACATCGGGCCCGACTTGTACCACGTCGGTCCCGGCCAAACTCAACCTCGATCCACCCTCGGACCGAAGTGACTTGTGTCGGTCCGAGGTGATCTCTTTTGTTTTCCTTTGTTTTGCCTTTCTTCCATCTTTTCTTAGTCTTTTCGGGTACTCTCGACGCACGAACTCCCGTGTGTTCGACACCCTACCTCTTTACTACAATTGAGGTTCGGTTTTATAAATTTAAATTATGAGACCCTCCGATCCCGGACCGATCAGAATTTTGGCGCCGTTGCCGGGGAGTTCTACTTGTTCGAGGTACCCTCTTTGTTGAGCCTTTGATTTTGGTAGTGATTTGGGTGAGGGACTAGCCCAAACCCCTTGTTTGTTTTGATTCGGTTTTTGTTTGTGTCTTTGGTTATAGGTGCATGTAAGCTAGTTCCGCCCGAGGAACCCTTGAGCTCGACTTTGTGTGTGACCCGGAGAGTATTCTAAGGCAAGCCCGAAAGAAGAAAAGGATGGCGGACCAAGCCCGAGATGAGGAGTTTGAGAGGATGAGAGCCGACATGGCTCGAATGCAAATTGAAATGGCGAACCGAGATGCCGAGGCCCGTAGAGAGAGGGAGCAAAGGATGAGATTGGAGGCTCGAATCAACACCCAACCCCGGAATGCTAGACAATACATGCATCCGGAGTTGAAGGTGCCCGAACCGGCCATCGTCTTGTCGGAGGTGTCAAAGAATTTTGAGATAAAAGCTCAATTTATCTCACTCATCAAGAGAGAGCAATTCCAAGGGAGACCGAACGAGTGCCCGATCGAGCATGTCAAGCAATTCAAAGATCTATGTGAGACCATCTCGACGGACGACAAGACACTTGAGTATGTGCTACTCAAGGCCTTCAAGTGGTCTTTGGGAGGCAAAGCTTTGCATTGGTTGGAGAGCCAAGCACCTCGTTCTATCACATCATGGAGGGCTCTCAACGACTCATTCTTGATGAAGTTCTTCCCGCCCACCAAGACGACGGAGCTTAGAAGGAAGATTGCTAGTTTCCAACAAGGAGCTCATGAGCCACTTTTCGAGGCATGGGACCGGTTCAAAGAGATGTTAAGGGCGTGTCCAACACATGGTCAACAACCTTATGTCCTTCAAGACATTTTCTTCCAAGGAATCAACCCTGCCACCAAGGATAAATTGAACCTCCATACCGATTGTGGGTTCATTGACTTACCACCGGAGCAAGCGTGGGAGTTGTTAGACAAGCTCTCGGATTATGAAGCTATGTATGGTGTCAATCAAGTGAGCAAGGAAGTGAGAATCCATGGAGACGGTTCGAAGAGGCTCTACGATCCCAAAAGTGAAGAGGTGGACAAAGATGTGAAGATCCAATTCTTGGAGGATGAGTTGAACAAGATGAGGAGGCTCTATCACCAAAAGCAAAACACAAGAGCTTGTGAAGAGTGTGGTTCTTTGAAGCATGGAGCCCAAGAGTGCCCAAATGAGCGCCAAGTCCGGTTGGCCGAGCAAATTGAGGAGGCCAACTATGTTCAAAGAAACTTTGGAGGGAGAGCCAACTTCAACAACAATGGAGGAAGGTGGAACCAAGGCCAAGCTAGTGGCTACAACAACAACTTCAACCAAAACGAGCCAAGGGCCCAACAACCACCCTACCGACCTCCCGGATTCTATGAGCAAACACCACCATGGGCTCAAGATTTGAAGAATCACGTCATCAACATGGAGAGGAAATTTGATGATCAATTCAAAGAGTTGGGTGTTTGGAGGAGACAAGTGGACAACCAAATTGTTCATATGGCAAATCAACTTCCACGAGAGGAAGGGAGACTCCCGGGTCGACCCAAGGAGAATCCCCGTGCCCCACAACAACAAAATGAAGTTCGTGCCATAGGATTGAGGAGTGGACGGAGTTTGCCCGAGCCACAAGTTCCAAGAACAAGAGAAGAGAGTCGGACCGAGGTTCCCAGCACCTCGGGCCCGACGTGCCCAGACATCGATCCGGTGAATGAAGAAAGTCCTCTGAAGTGGACCGAGATACCCAACAACTCGGGCCCGACTTGCCCTGAAGTCGGCCCGACGTGCCCAGGAAGCCCCTGCCCCCGGTCCGAGATACTTGACGTCGGTCCCGACGTCGATCCTAAGTCGGTCCAGGCTGAGATCGTGGAGAGAAGCCAAGATCGATCCAAAGAGGTGGATCCAAGCAAGAAGCAAGGTGCTACTACTCTTCCATATCCTATGAAGAAGCCCAAGGAGATTGTTGAGGGCAAGTTCAAGCGGTTCTTGAAGCTTTTGCAAGGCTTGAACATCACTATTCCATTAACCGATGCTCTAAGTGAGATGCCATCTTATGCAAAGTTCTTGAAGGAAATCTTGAGCAAGAAGAGGTCAATTGTTGAGATGCAAGATGAAGTGAAGATCTTAGAGCTACCTCAAAAGCTAGGTGATCCCGGGAGATTTGCCATCACCGTGGGAATTGGATCCCAACAATTCAAGGCTCTTTGTGATCTAGGAGCAAGCATATCGGTTATGCCCATGAGCATATGGAGAAGGGCTAAGCTCGGCGATATGGAACCGGTTGATATGAGTCTTACCATGGCCGATGGTTCATCAACAAAGGCCACAGGAATTCTAGATGACGTCCCGGTTAGAGTTGGAAGATATTTTGTGCCCGATGATTTCGTGATCTTAGACATGAAAGAGGATCCAATGGTGCCCATTATTCTCGGGAGGCCGTTTCTAGCTACAGCGAGTGCCAAGTTTGATGTGAGGAATGGGAAAGTCACTTTCGAGATTGGAGAGGAAAAAGTGGAGTTCTATTTCAACAAGGCCCTTTAATGAACCGGATGCATTGGCGATTTTGAAGCTAGAGGAAAATGCCAAATGCAAGAGGGAAGAGTTGGAATCCACAAGAGAAGAAGTACCATTGAGAGACCATGACATGGTCAATGATCGAGTCCATGAAGAGACAAGGGATGGAGATAGCCCACCAAGCCATGAAGAGTATCCTAATCTATATCCTTTTGATGTGGGAGATTCTTACATTTGTCTAAGTGATTTGAAAGAGGATTTAGATGATGATTATCTTTGCTTGGATGATTTGCAAGAAGACTTGAGTTATAATGTCATAGAGTCCCCAAGAAATTCTTTAGACTTTTGTGATGTAGGTGATGAAGAGCAAGTTGAGAAGATGCAAGAGATGCCCACCTACACTTTGGAGGAAAAGAATGACGGAGGATTCGGAGGCCACTCTTTCATCACACACAAATGGTGGCACTTTGGCTATGAGGAGAATGGAGGTGCATATGACGAGGAGGATCAATTCACCGTGTTTCACCCTCCTTGAAGGGTAGAGGTTAGAAGTCAAGCTAGTGACTTAAAAGAAGCGCTCCTCGGGAGGCAACCCGGGTTTAGTAGATTCATTTTCGTAGTTTCTAGTTTGTTTTTCTTTGCTTTAGCTTAGATTCTTCCTAATCTCTTCTTTAGCATGTATTTTGTCGATATATGTGTTATGTGAGCTTCATGATTATGTGTGGTATTTGTGGAAATGATGCAATGACTTGTGGGTAGAAAATACCAAGACGAGGGAATTTTAGGAAGCCAAAACGGGTAGGACCGAGGTACCCAGTACCTCGGGCCCGAGGTTCCAACGTCGGTCCAAGCTTTCCGATTGCCTTGGTCTTGATTTTGGTGGAAATTCCTACTTTTCCCTTCTAACCTACCTTTGTCTTCTACCCCATTTAATCCCCCTTTCCCTTACCTAACATCCCTTACCTCCATAACTACCTTCCCAAAATACCAAATCCCCCAATTCCTTCAAAAACTCGATCCCCATCTCTACCATACTCGAACCACAAGAAAACCTCACTACAAATCTCGATCCATAACCTAGCAACCCTCAAACATCGATCCTCAAGCCAAAGTCCCAACCAAAATCCCATTAATCTTCATCTCTCTTCTAGATCTAGAAGAGAAATTTGGGTTCTAAGAAGTTGTTTGCTAGAAGTCTTTGTTTCTTCAACATTTGGTATGTGAATCTCAATCTTTACTTGATTTCTTGTGAATTTCATGCTTACATTGCTAGATTTGAGATTTGCCATGATTGAGTGAGCTTGGACTTTGAGCATCCATGGTGATTTGCATGCATTGTGAAATTTGTGCTTAATTGTTGATAAATCCCACTTAGAACTTCGATTGGTGATGAGAATTGGTTGATTTTGGATTCTAGGAGCATGATAGAGTGTTTAATGGATGTTTAGAAGTAGAGAGGTCGAAACACAATCGGACCGAGGTACCCAGATCCTCAGACCGATGTTGCATGTCGGTCCAGACACTCGGACCGAGGTCCCCAACCTCGGGCCCGTTGTCTTTAGCATGTCGATCCTATGCTTTTCGAGTTTCTCTTGTGTGAATTTAGGGATTCATGAGCTTGAATGTTGGTTATAGCATGTTTATCATGATATATCTTGTAGCTTGACCATTGATATGTGATTCCTTGTTCATGCATGATTGGATTTTGTGAAGTGAGTGTGTTAAATGCAAGTATGGGGTCATCTCTTTGCATGATGAGTTGTTTGTGATGGAAGCTTGTGCCCTTGTTGTGATTGTATAGATTTTATCTTGGAGTTCTTTGGTTTTGATTGTGTGTAGGTACCATGTCTACCCGAGCATCTTCTTCAAGGATGGAGAAAGCAACAAGCAAGTCCAAGAAGTCGTCCAAGAGGGTCCAAAGGATGGACGATGTGCGTTTTGAGGATGAGGACGTGGCTAGAGAGTATGAGCGCCTCATGGGTCTATCTCACCACACCCGGTGGTTAGATTGGGAGTCCATTAGAAAGATGAACATGGATGAGGCTCTTGCTCGGTGTTATAACCACATTGGGCTCAACGTCTTGCTAAGGTGGAACAACACTCATTATCCCGCCTTGACGTCCGAGTTCATGGCGACATTCAAGTGCACGTATGAAGGGGTCGAGAGTGAAGGCATGATCTCTTTCCAAATGGGCAACGAGTTGCATGAGGTCTCTCTTCGGAACTTGGCAAACTACTTCGGGTTCCCATTTGCAAGAGAGGAGGCCTATGTTGATAATGAGAAGGTGGACTACCTTTGGAAGTTCGTAGCCGGGAGACGTGAGATGAGGAAAGGAGCATCGACAAACGAGATAGCAAACCCACTCTTCCGAGTCATGATCCGAGCTTTGGGTTGTTCTATCTTTGCTAGACATGAGTTGAGCAAGCCAATGAAGGAGGAAGCCATGCTACTCTACGAGATGTTGTTTGAGAATGAGAAGCCAATGAGCCTTGCTTGGGAATGGGTGAAGATGGTGAGGGATTTTCAAAGTTCCTCATGGATCTACTTTGGAGGCATGATTGCCCGACTAGCTCACCGTCTTGAGGTGGACTTGTCTACCTACACACCGGCCCCAAATGGTGTGGAGCTCATGGACTTGAAGTACTTCAAAAAGGCCAACATTATCGAAGAGAAGCAAGTGACCGGCGCCACCACCTACCTAGCTCCACACTCCAACTTCAACAATGTGCACATTCCCTTGGAGCCACGCCTCATCAACCTCACCGACTACTACAATTGGTTCCAAGTATGGACGGGAGTGGTGAATCCTTTTGGAGAGCCGGAGGGGACACTTGAGGTTAGGAGACAACCTCAACACATCCGCTTTACTTCTCCTCAAGTTTCCCCGGACACCGAAGAAGAGGAGCCTAACCAATATGAGTTCGTGAGGCGAGACGACATGGAGGTGGACTTGCCTAGAGGTGAAGAAGAAGAAGAAGAAGGTGGTTACCACAATTTGCTCACCGATCACGCCCCAACACTCTTGGACCGAGGTGCTTCACAAGTCGGGCCCGACATCCACCAACGTCGGTCCGACGCATACTTGCCCGATCCGGTCCCGAGCCGATTTGAGAGGGGTGAAGGTAGTGGAGCACATCAAGCACCACCAAGCTATGGAGGATATGAGGGGTATTGCCCAATGGTACGGCCCCGGAATGGTGTTCCCCGAGCCAAACCAATCGGTGGACATGAACTTTTTGGCCAACCAAATGGCACATCTCCAACTTCAACAATCAACAATGCTTCAAGAGGCGCACCAAATCAACCTTCAACAACAAAACCTCAACTTCCAACAACAACAACTTTTCCACCATCAAGAAGACTTCCAAGAGCAATTTGATGAGGTGAACCGCAACATGGCCTACATGAGACGTGATGTGGATGACTTAAGGGCGGCCGAGGATCAAAGGTGGACCGTCCAAGAGAGTTTTAATGAGTGGATGTCCGGGAATTTCTCATCCTGTGAAGACCAATGGATGCGTCCCGCCCCACCAATCCAACCGCCAAGTCAAGACCCTTTCCACGACCATGTGTATGAGCGTGAGCGGCACGCCCGGCTCCAAAGGAGACAACGCCGTGGCCACCCTCCCAACTAAGCCTCAACAAGCCATTCAAGAATAAGGAAATTGTGAGCTTTCTCTACTCTTCTCTTTACTTTTGAGTTTTGATTTCTTTTGATGAGGACATCAAAATTTTAAGTATGGGGTGGGTTAGTAGCTCATAGTTCCATGTTTAGTGTTTGAGTTTGTGTTTGTTTACGGGATGTTTCATTTTGGATAGTGGCATGATGAAGGATGTTGCATGAATGATGATGATGTTTTATGGCATGAATGGATGAGCTTCTTTTGTTTTGCTTTGAAAAATTTTTTGCGAAAAATCCATAAAAATTCGAAAAATTGTGTTAAAAAAAAACAAAAAGATTTTGTTTTTGGACTAGGAATTCCCATCTTAGATGTCCATATGAAGGCTAATGATGATGTGAGCATGTAAATTCCTTTACATATTTTTGGATAGTTTAGCCTCTAAATGATGTTATTTTTGATGTGATATGATATCTTGCATGCTTTTATTGAGCACATGAGTTCTTGGATGAGTTTTGATGCAACTAAGCTTGAGTGAACCTTGTGAGATTATTTTTGGCCATTTTAGGGATGCTTGTTCATATTGCATATCCCTCATTTTCTTATGTGATTAGCTCATGCATGCTTAGTAAAACTTGCTATTAAGGTGTTTATCTATTTTCCAAGACCAATATGAGAATTGTTCTATGCATTGTCACATTGATTTGAACTTTATTTCATTTAGTCACAAAATCTTCCATATCCTACCTTGAAGATAAACCGTTGTTTGTAGCCCCGTTTTAGCCTTAGACCTTTGTTTGAAACTCCTCAAAAATATGATTCCTAGCCTATATGACTTGACCCTTATGGGATTGGACTTTAGTGAGAGGTTTTGGAAGAGTATTTGGAGAGTTGAGATTCTCTTTGGTGAAGGGCAAGAAATGGAGTTACAAAATCAAGTGGGTAGTGCATCTTTGTTGTTTATAAGTGGAAAGAAAGAAAGAAATGTTGGAAAAAAAGTAGTGGATTGAAAGCAAAGTGCTTAAGTGTAAGAAAAGGGGACCGACCGAGGATAAGTGCACTTCGGGCCCGATATAGTGCAAGTCGATCCAAAGTGGAAAGCTTGAGTGGGCAATTGACGTATTAAAGGAAGAGAGTGGTTTTTCCGCTTTCTCCCCATCTGGCCTCTTTGAGGCAATCTTAGTTATTGGTGGGGTTTCGGTTCGGGGAAAGAAGTTTCATTGGGGAAGGTGGTATCTTCTAGTTGACCGATGCCTGCTGCTTCATCTGAGAGAAAAGCAAACCGAAAGAAACCCAGTGCCTTTCGTGTAGAAAAAGTGAGAAAACTCCAACAAAAAGTGTAGTGCAAAGATGAAGTGGAATGTTTAGTGAAAAGTGGGTTGAGAAAAGTTGAAAAGAGAAAAATCAAAGTCTTTTGGATGTGTGAAGTTGAAAGTGGAATAATTTGGTGAGTTTGGTGAGAGACTAGAAAGTTCAATCCCCATTGTAAGCACCACAAGACCAAAATGATTCCCACCTTGAGAAATACCAAAAGCCCCATTACAACCCGGCCGAGTGGAACCTCTTTGAGGACCTCCATTGAGCCAAGTTCATATTCTTTGTGTGCATTGTAATAGGCATCTCTAGGTGGAGGAATTGGTGATATTAGCTTCAATAGTAAAGTCTTTACTTGCATGTTTGTTGAGTATGAGTGTTCATTGCTAAGCCTAAACACATGATGAGTGATACACATTTCATATCCCTAAAGTGAGGCTTTGTTACATTGACTATATTCCTTGAACACTTGATCATGTGTGATGATGTAATCTTGCTAGCATATCTATCACTTGTGCTTACTTGTGTTTTTCATATGAGGCTTTACTTGAAGATTGTGCTTCGGTCTTGCTTACATTGTTATTGCTTGAGGACAAGCAAGTTTAATTGCTTGAGGACAAGCAAGTTTAAGTATGGGGTATTCTGATGTCTCTCATTTTGGTGGTGTTTTAGTAGTTAATTTCCCTTGTAAATATGTGTTTTTCATTCCTTTCTTTGTTAGTTTCGTCCCTTTTTAGCTTAGTTCCCGGTTTTCTTTGAGATTCGGAAACTATGCGAGTTTGCTTTGTTTTGTAGGTAAAATGACAAGAATGAGGACATTTTGGAGAAGCTAATGAAGGAGCCAAATCAAGGAATGCAAGAGCCAAGCCAAGAATGAAGTGGAACCGAAGGAAACCCAAGAAGAAGACAAGGATCGAGGCCCAGGACCGAGCACCACCACGTCGGGCCCGAGATCGAACAACCAGAGACCAGGACCGACGTTCCCAACGTCGGGCCCGAGGTCCCCAGCGTGTCGGTCCAAGTCGGCATTTGAGAGGATTGTTCCCCAAGGCATATTTTTAGTAACTTTCCACATTTGCCCTTTTCTAAATTGGGAATTCCTTGGTCCCCAATCAATAGAGTAGGATAATTAGAGGTGATTAGTGGTCATTAGAGAGGGGGGGACGAGTAGACACACACCACAACCCAAATCACTCTCTAAAGGCTCAAAGGAAGACTTGGAGGGCAAGGAGAAGAGAGGAGGAGGAAGAGAAGAGAAGATCGGTGGAGTAGAGTAGAGGATTAGTGAGTTTTGTACTTTGTTTTGCTTTGATCTAGTAGAATTGAGACTTGGATTTTGTTGACACTTTGAATTTGAATGCAATTGGAGTTTGATTGGATGTTGATGATTGAGATTTGCTTGATTTCCATTTTGATTGTGTTTTTCTCTTACCTTATGGAGTAGATTCCATAGTCTTGGGCTATGGGGGAATCCCCTAGCTAAGATTGGGTAGAAAACCCCAATTCCATAGCCTTGAGTGCTTGATTTGTGAATCCTCTCTACATTGAGCTTCAATTCTCTTGTGAAAACAAGGGATATAGGGCTTGAGATTGGTAAGAGTAAGCGAAAGCAATCTCGATCCCATCACAAGTTCCTAACATCGAAGGTGAGTGAAAACTCCCTTGGGTCGAGGTGTATAGTGGAGGGATCCGGGGCTAGCAACCTCGATCTCACAAGGATCAAACACTTATTGGCTGAATTGGGGAAGAATATCCAAGTCTAGTTAGGGGTGGAACCCAAAAAAACCCAAGACCGATCTACTTATTGTTCAAGACCGAGTTACCCAGTACATCGGGCCCGACTTGTACCACGTCGGTCCCGGCCAAACTCAACCTCGATCCACCCTCGGACCGAAGTGACTTGTGTCGGTCCGAGGTGATCTCTTTTGTTTTCCTTTGTTTTGCCTTTCTTCCATCTTTTCTTAGTCTTTTCGGGTACTCTCAACGCACGAACTCCCGTGTGTTCGACACCCTACCTCTTTACTACAATTGAGGTTCGGTTTTATAAATTTAAATTGTGAGACCCTCCGATCCCGGACCGATCAATAGAGACAAAGGGAATTTCTGATGTAGTGGTGAAATGCGTACATAGAGACCGGGAAGAACACCAATGAGGAAAGCACTTTGGTTGACCGATACTAACACCGAGAGATGAACCACAAATGTGAACCCTCTTTCACAACCTAGATCTGATCAGTGGCGGAATAATACCCTTGTTAGATTCTCCAATAAGATATCCTTTAATATTTAAATCATCATTTATCAATGAAAAAAAAGGTTAGTAATGACGGGGATAGGGGTGTAGGGTTGTGCATCTATGGCCGAGAAGTACCGTTGCACCATTGTGGACAATGACATTTGCTAGAAAGAATGCTACAACGTGAGAGGGAGATTGTTTTTGATGAGGTAAACTTTGGGCCGGATAAAAAAGATCTGGCCTAAGACATCATGTCGGATGAGAACATGCAATTCACATTGAATTATCAATTGATAAAAAAATTGTTGAGTCACTTGTATATTATCCCCTTCAATGACTATTCATTCAATTTCATTAATTTCTAAGTGTGCAAGAGGGAGTTGATTATGGAAGTTGATGGTTTTTATTTTTAACTCCCCTTAGAGTATCCGCACTTAAGAAATTTTTGTGAAACTTTTAATTTCCTAAGTATAAAAATAAAGATAAATGTCAATGGAAATACAATCAAACTTTTTACTGCAAGAAATATTTTCTGACATTTTCCTGTTATTTCTTCTAAAAGTAACTTTTTATATTTTTTAAAATAATATTGGTATTTTACATTTGTGGAGGCTCTTAATTTTTTTTATTGGTTTAATATATAAAGAAGAGGAACCAAACATATTTTTTTACATTTAATATATTATGATAAGTATAGTGTATTTTAGGGGAATTTTCATTTAACCACCCCTTTTTTCACACTTGTTGCATTTAACCATTCTTTATAATTTTTTTCTACATTTAATCACCCTTTATTTACAAATTCTTGCATTTAACCACCCTTCATATTTTTTCTCTACCCTTAACCACCCCTTATTTATAAATTGTTGCATTTAACCATCCATTTGAAAAAAATGGTATTCTCTCAAAAGTACATGACATTTTTGCCCTTAGTTTTAATTTTTGTTTTATAAAAATAAAAGAACTATTAAGCTGATCATACAATATCTCCCAAGTTAAAAAATTAACTTAGGATTCTAAAACACCTCTAAAGTCGTAAATTGGTTCTCAAATTGTATGTCCCAACTAAATTTTTTATTTGAATCCTAACACTCCACTAACGTCGTATAGTTGGTTCTTCTTAACCCGTCAAAACTCGATCTAACCGAACTCGTTAGAAGTTTTTGTGTTGACACTCGATGCGAAATCAATAGGTCAAAGAGAGACTCGACTGAATCACGATCATTGATTGGATAAATCTTAAAACCCAACATTCGATGGGTCTAACTGAAACACTATTTTATAAAACTAGTATATCATTCATAATTGAATATTCTAAATACTTTATTATTAAGATTGATACACAAACAATATTTTATTTTATTTTAATAATTTGAAAATTAGTTCTATTACTAGTTAGGTCATTCCAAACTCGTATTGTACTTGAAGCGAACCAACCCGAACATATAATAAAGGGAATAATATTTTTAATAATGAAAACTAGGTGGTTAAGTGTAAATATTTGTGAAGAAGGGGTGGTTAAGTCTAGGAAAAAGTAAAGAGTGGTTAAATGTAACAATTTGTAAATAAGGGGTGATTAAGTGTAGAAAAAAATATAAAGGGTGGTTAAATGCAAAAAATGTGAAATAAGTGGTGGTTAATTGCATTAAGTCCGACTATTCAAACGAGCTCTTTAGAGTACAAATCAACCGGAACTCGAGTATGGGTTGAATGTGATCCAAATCTTCTATCCCTTAAATACATCTTATTTCCATTGATTGGTTGAAATTTCTAAATTAATTTTTGTTGATTTTAAAAATCCAAACATAATATTTCAACTAATAAAAGATAATTAGTTACAAAGTTAGGACGTGGTAGGGGATAGAAGATTTTGATCGGATTGGACGTCTCTAATTTTTTTTTAAGGATTTTCAACATATTTTGACAACTAATCTAGTCACGTCAAAAATGAATTTTTTTAATCGGCTACAATATTCACTTACGTGGTCGTGTATGAGCCATAGAACTTTAAGCATAAATAATTATTTTATGTAAACTAAGCAGTGAAAGGCAAATTCATTACATTTTGATATGATCTAAAAGTTTAATTATTTAATGTAAGCTAAGGAGTGAAAAGCAAATTCATTACATTTTGATATTAATCTAAAAGTTAAAGTGCATAGTCAAACCGACATTTTAACTTTGGAGAATCTAAAAACATGCATCTCCTCTCACATTACTTTTTCACCCGGTGGGTAGAAGAGGTGAACCCAAAAAGGTCTTCCTGTACTTTGGATGGAGATCAACCGGGTGAAACAGTACACACCGGAACTATAGGATGATCCTTAATTGGATAATTTGATGCCACGTAAGCGATATACTCCACTACATAGTGAAAACAAAATTGATTTTTTTTTTTGGGTCAAGAAGGAAACATAATTGAAACATCGTTTTATAGTTGAATGTCAACGAGACACACGATGACACTTGTCAAGTCGATAGGTATGTTAATGTACCCTGATCAATCTCACTCACGTAAGTAATATACTCCCTCCGTTCCCGAAAGTTTGTCCATAAAGTAAGTTTTGTAGTAGATTAAGGCATGTTAAATCAGTCAAAAAAAAGTGTGTATTTATGGTGTTGTTTTGTTGAGGTGGAAGAGAGATAATGTGATAAAGTATGTGTAAAAGTAGATAAGGGGAGAGAAATGAAGAAGAAAGAGATTGTAAAAGTAAGTAAAATGTATGATTGTTTAGGGGTAATAATGTAAATGTGATATGATATAAATAGAAAGAATTAAAAGATGGACAATCTTTAGAAACATCCAAAATAGAAATATGGACAATCTTTCGGGAACTGAGGGAGTACATAAACCAGATTTATGACAAAAACAAAGCCATATATATATGATTAATATTAAAAAATAAACGTGCATTTTTCATACAACAGTAATACGTATTTAATTAAATAACTAAGAACTTGTTACAATCCATTACAACAGTACTAATTTTAAATCAATCACACTCACTGACCCCAAATAAACACTAGAAAAAATGCATTAAAATAATTGTCAATACAAACGAAATAATTTGAGCAAGCCCCCTTGGAGACCTTGCTCACATAGTTACCCGGGATTATTATTAGCTTAATTAAAGTAAAATAATGATATGAATTAATTTGTTAATTCACCACCAGCAACCAACTTAGTCTGTTGGGATCAAATCCGTTCTACCCAAAAAAGGAGGGACCGATCGATCACATCACAACCGTTGAAACCCAATCCGAGCTCTAAGGATCCCAGATCGAACGGTCGTCAGCATAGTACGAGTACTCATCCTGGTACTCATAGTCATAGTCATCCATCTGGTTATAGCCGTTATTATGAGGCAACAGTGAGCCGCCGAGCACCAGATCATTCCCCATCCCCATCCACATCCCGGGCGAGTCCAACGGGGACTCGTGGATGGCCTGAATCTCCCCAGGCGAGAGCCCAACGGTAGTGGGTCCGGGCCCACCGTAAGAGGACGAGCCGCCTACATCCCCAGGCTGATGAGGGTGGGGATGGAGGCGGGCGGCGGCCTCCTGGGCGGCGGCGCGGATGTCGTCGGCGGAGGGGCCGACTGGGCGGGGCAGGGCGCCGGCGAAGTCCGGGAAGTTGAGGACGGCGCCGTGGCCCCGCAGGTAGAAGGCGGCGGCGTCGTAGGCGGCGGCCGCCATCTCGGCCGTCTCGAAGCTGCCGAGCCAAATCCGCGTCTTCTTCCCCGGCTCCCGGATTTCAGACACCCATTTCCCCCACCGCCGCTTTCGCACTCCCCTGTAGCACGACGACACGCCGCGGCGGTGGTCGGCCTCGTCCCCCATTGAAGAAGGTTGTTTATGTAATGTATTAGTCGCTGATTTGAGGCTGATTGTATGTGGAGTACGTGCTTATGATCTGGTGTGATGTGATTCTTGGTAAGTACATTCGCGATTGTATATATAGGTGCTTGTGAGGGAGTGATCGGTGAACAGGGGACGGAGTGAGCTTCGATGAAGGTGGGATAAAGTAAAAGGGGGGCAGAATTCAAAATCGGAGCTGAGTTTGATTTCCATGGCACCCACAAAATTAAATATAAAAAGACACAGAGGGAGGGATGAGGAGGTGAAAGGGACGTGGAGGGGGAAGGAAGGAAAGATTGAGTGTGGAGAGGAGGCCAATGGTGGAAGACCACGTTTTGTATAATGGAGAAGGAAGTGCTCTGTTTTTTTGATGCGATGCTCTGTTTGTTGTTGTTGCAGTGGGTTGGTTCATGGAGGATTTGGACTTGGGAGAGAGACGGAGGAGAGTTCCACTGTGCAAATACGCGCTTGAATTCTTTTGTTGGCGGGACTTCCATGGGGCCCCACCAGTATCAGTTTAGTACTCTCAAACTCGTAAATATCTCGGTGTACCGTGTACTTACTTGAGATGTAATAATTCTATTATATTATATGATCTGGCCACACAAACGCATACTGTTTTTTTTGGTCAACACAAACGCATACTGTTATATCATCACAAACTAGTTTAACCCCCGTACTATGTACTGATAATGCGATTATAAACTCAATTTAATTAGATATATAACGTCAATGAACACGTTAAAAATATAGTGTCATATATATATATATATCTTTGTATTATAATTAGTGTTTTTTACCAATAGTAAATCAACTTATAATATAAGTAAGTTAGATTTGTTCAAAAATTACTTTACGGTAAATATCACATTTTATTAATTAATAATATTTATTTGAAGATTACAACTAATTCTTGATAAGGGATAATTCCTAATTTTCGATAATTTTTACGGGATAAGATTATATGAGATTCTAACTACCTAATTTATATAGAGGAGGGCCCAGTTGATTATTTTTACCAAATCATATATATTTATCTTTCTATTGTGATTAGTGTTTTTTTATATACGCAAGGGCTCGATTGATTATTTTATTAAAGATATGACACGTGGCATAATTTTTTGTGAAGACTTTGTCTCCACTTTATACTATAGACAATATAGATGACAAGTGACAAACGCTGCCCAAATCCTAGGGTGTTGAACAGGTTGACCCGACCCGTCCGGTAACCCAGATTACGGGTTATGGATTGATATGATGACCCATAGTTAAAAAGTCTTGACACGTATTCTAAGCTAAGAGTTATGGGTCGATGAGTCATTTTAGATATTTTAACACTATTTTTTCAATATTATCCCCACTAATTTAAAACAATTACTTAAATCTATACTAGAAAATAAAAGATCTTCCTAGATTGAGGGTGTAAAAGTCAAATCATTTGAATTCTTAATTTTTAAGACAAACTCTAAAACGGCATGTATTTCTTAACGGAGGGAGTAATATTTACTAAAACTAAATTTTATATCCACATGATATCTTACCATATTTTGATATCTTTAGAAAATATAACTCTTACTAAAACTAGCGTGATTTCCCGTGCTACGTACGGAACATTTTTTCTTTTTTTTTCTCTATTTTAATTATCATTTATTTAATTTATAGAAAATAATTTCGAAACATTCTTAAGTTTTAATAAAATAGTTTGCTATTTTTTGCATAAATATTGTATTTTGTAATGTTAGAAGTTTAATATTTTTTATTGTTTTAACCAATATTATATAATAGATATAAAATATTTTATAAATCAAGACAAATACAACGATTTTTATTTTTCGGCCATTGATGAAGAATTCTAATTTATTTTAGGCATTGGTTCAAATGAAAATTAACATTAACCTATAAACTAAAAATAAATAATGGCCGTTAGATTAGGTAGATGGATGGTCAAGATTAAAAGATTGTCTCCCTTTAGTTTTTAAAGACACGGGGGTAAAATTGTCATTTTATGTGTTTTTTTTTTTCCATCTGAACACCCTTCTTCTCCTGAGTCTCAATCGGTGCAAAATCGCATCTCTTCCCGATTTCACAATCTGCTCATGAGGCCTTGATTCAGTTTCCTCCTTCTTCCTCCAATATCTCTTCGCTCCCATTTGATTCATGCGTACCAGATTTGGTTTCATCAGTCGGAATCTGAGCAAGTAGGTCTCAATCGCAAGGCGAGGCGTAACGGAGATGGCGTGCAATAAGTCGGCATGCCAATCGGGCTGCTACAAGGAGGAAGAAGACGAAGCCGTGTCGCCGTTAAGGGCTGTTGAACGAGCAAGCAGAGAGAGTTCGATTACTTCGTGTTGGCCCTCCAATGGCCTGGCACCGTTTGCAGAGGAGTCCAACATTGTTGCTCCTCCAACGCTTGTTGTCGCGGATAATCTTTCTTCCTTATTCGTCGTCTGGAGATGGATTGCTTGCTTGTAAATAGAGTCTTCTAATTTTAGAAGATTGAGTTCAGATTTTGATGAAATTCCTTTCCCTTTGTGATTTCCCCAAATTGGATTTATGTGCTCATAATTTAATGAACTCTTTCAATGCTCGTGAAATTTCAGAGTAACCTAACTGATTGTGAAACATGTATATTTGTAATTGTACACGGACATAGGAGATTTGACCGAAAGCTGATATTTCGGCTCAACAACTCCGTAAGTTAAGACCCGAGATTGTTATGGATGGGCAGATGATGAATCACTCCTCAATCTATGAACACCACGTTTGTATGAATCGATTGGTCTAATCCATAAATCTACAACATGAAAATTGGGGAAGTTTTCTTTAGAGTTGAAATTAGGCCATTCTGAACTACTGGCCATCTCTAAGTGGTGGACATAAAGGATGATTTTGGGCGCATGAGGTCATTATGAAATTCAATATTGTTGTAATTTTCTTTTCTAATGCGTCAACCACTATTAACTAATGATCGTTCCCTCTTCTTTTATTGTTGTTCGGCGGCAAACATCATCGTTCATCAGTCGAGTGATTTTCTGAAACTCTTACTCATTGTTTGTGTAGTGTATCATGTATCAGTTGCTTGGTCTTGTTTGGATACCAAAGCATTTGGAAACCTTGCCTTTTTGTGTGTTCTAATTTCTTTCTTAACCTATGTATTCCTTTTTGTGGCCTGTTTTACAAAGAAGCATGGAACTTGTTCCTCCATGGTACTAAACAATGAATATGATTATTTTCTTACAACCCTAAATGTCTTCTTCAAACATAATGTCACAGTAGGTATCTTGACTTTTCAACGAGGACTTCAGCATCAATTTTTTTTCCCTGATGGCATGTATACCTATTTTTCCTCTTACTTATTAATAGTTTCTACTATGTATTATGGTGTTTCTATCATACTTCA
This sequence comes from Polygonum maritimum, assembly GCA_963924305.1. Taxonomy (NCBI): domain Eukaryota; kingdom Viridiplantae; phylum Streptophyta; class Magnoliopsida; order Caryophyllales; family Polygonaceae; genus Polygonum; species Polygonum maritimum. Next base: position 28,328,017 of record OZ002735.1, on the reverse strand, counting down.
TTCTTATGACAGTTTAATGTAAATTTGGTTTGCAACAAGCTCTAAAAGAAGCTGGTTATGTACCCTCAAACTCTGAGAAATATCCTCGTGTTGGCATCATCATCACCATAGAAAATGTTTTTCATGCATAGCCTTTGATAATCTGTTCTAAGGGCGCTATGAGGAACTTCGCTTATGCTTCTACAAGGATTTCAAGGTTAATTCTACAATGCATTTATATTGAGGGTGGCAAGGACGAGCATCCGGTGGAAGACGTCGGGCAAGGGGCATATATTATGCGCTGAAACTATTGCTTGATGCAAGTGTAATGTGGAGAGAGCGAGTGATAGGTTGAGACTTGAGATGATGTGCTTGAATTTTGATCTACTTTTGTAAACGAATCACAAATTGGAATTAGTAGTAGTTGGGTCACAAGAGTGGCGAGTTACAAATGTATTGTCCTTTGGTCAGGCCGGTGCTCTCGTAAAATTGGTGCTCATGTTCAATGGTGTTGAGCATACAAAGTTGATGCCTATATCTGTTCAATGAAATTCAATTTATTGAAATAATTTTAGATTTTTTTTCACGTAATTAATGTATATTTTGTTATCTTTCTGCTCAGGCACGGGAATAAGTTTTCAAATATATGTACCATCTTTACTGATAAGCTCTTTCTTCGTTCATGTACACCATCTTTACTAATATATATGTGAACCACGACATAATATACGTGAACACACTCATCAAACATGTGAACATCCAAAGAATATATGTGAACATGAAAACGGACATAATAAATTTTTTCATCCATTGAAACTTATTTATACTTATTTATGCGTCATATAATGCATGAACTTGAATGTATTAGAAATTTAGCAATCAACCTTTTTCTCTATCTCTACTTGCTATGTCCATCGAATTATCTTACAAATGCAGCTTGCTGCATTTGTTTGCACTATAACCCAACTTGTCATTTTATAATTTTATATATAGAGAGAGGTCATGCTTTATAATTGTGCAAATTCGAAAGCTTTACATATATGTGTGCAAGAATTTGGCAACATTAATCTGAACATACATCTAAAATAGGTGAACACTACTACTTCATATGTGAACGTACGTCTAAAATACGTGAACATGTTACTTAAATACGTGAACACAACTTCTTCATATGTGAACGCACATCTAAAATACGTGAACATGATACTCAAATACGTGAACATTATACTCAAATATGTGAACGCACATTTAAAATACGTGAACATGATACTCAAATACTTGAACATTATACTCAAATATGTGAATGCACATCTAAAATACGTGAACATGCATGATACTCAAATACGTGAACATTATACTCAAATATGTGAACGCACCTCTAAAATACGTGAACATGATAATCAAATATGTGAACGCACATCTAAAATACGTGAACAGAGACATCACATTTTTATTTGAGTTAACATTGTGTTATTTGATAGGTGAACCATGTAAAAAAGGTATGAAATGTAGGCGTAAAAAGATACGTGAACAAAAGTACTTCATATGTGAACGTACGTCTAAAATACGTGAACACAACTTCTTCATATGTGAACGCACATTTAAAATACATGAACATGATACTCAAATACGTGAACACAACTATTTTATATGTGAACGCACATCTAAAATACGTGAACATGATACTCAAATACGTGAACACAACTATTTTATATGTGAACATATATCTAAAATACGTGAACATGATACTCAAATACGTGAACATCATACTCAAATATGTGAACAACGTACTACAATGTGTTAAAGCCATTATTTTATACTCAAATATGTGAACATAGTGTTCAAATATGTAAACATGATAGACAAATATGTGAACACCCAAAGAAAAAACATGAACATGAAAACGAACATAATAGATTGTTTATTCGAAGCAAATAATACATTGTTTATTCGAGGCACAATTATAATAGTAGAAGCTTGATATGATATACATCGGTAGACCGCATCTGTCCACCTAATTACTAACAAGAATTGTTCCTTTGTATATTTGAACCTAATCTCAATGAACACATAGAGGCTTAATTTGTCTACTAGTAAGGAGATTCTTCGGCTTCTCCTTCCGTTTTATACTCAAACTCTTCCCTCTCGCTCTCAATAAACCTTGGTGGTCCCGTCTTCCTTCTCCAAGTTAACGTTGTCGAGGATGATGATGCTACACGGGACTGCGTCGTTGCAAGCAAACTTCATGGCCTGCTTACTCTTCGTGGTTCCGCTGATGTTCCGGTACATGACTTGGCTTATTTCCACTACATATGTCTGAGGACAAAGAGAACGAAAACTCAAGTCAATCAGAATTGCAACTCCATTATGTCAAAATCTCTTCAAACAAAATTCAATATAACAATACAGATATCTAACTGTTGGTGCATCATCATCAAAGATTAAAAAAACACAAGCGTCCAACAGTGAGGAGCTATAAGAACCGATGCAAAAATGGATACCAAAAGGGACAAAAAATTGGATCTCATTATAAAATCAGCTATCACACTAATCTTAATTAATTATTTCACAGATAATGCACATGGACCACTATAAAATTAGCTATTGTCAATGACAGTAGTAATACGTAGAGATTAAGCTTCAAACTTAATAATGCAAAGACGGGTTTTCCTTGAATGTCATCTGATCATGAACCCCAATAGAGATTCAAACTTACTTTCTTCAGTTGATGGATACCAAATAATGCCAGTGTACACTCAATTCATGAACCATGAAATTTCCAACAATGATACCAGATCACATCATCTACAAGTTCATAGCATATCATTCTCACAATAGAGAAATACCCCTTATCAACCAATATAAAGATCCAACCATGACATGTCTTCCACAACAATCTTGTTAAGGAGCTCTAATCAGATGGAATAACAAGACAAGAATAATCAGGGCAATAAATACACATGATTAGAACCTAGTGGTGTAAAAAAGCACCTCCTGAAATTTTCAACTTGTTGATCAAAGAAGAACAATTTTTTCACACGGTGTAATGGATTAGAAACTCACAAAATCAGAATTCAACCGACTTACGGAAACCGGTGGACGAATTACAAAAGGATCAGCATTCGCACACCACTAACCCCTACCAAA